>JAPYYV010002214.1:0-21429 GCA_030522625.1 Copidosoma aretas | reverse complement strand
GACCCGACTTCGAAGAGTTATGAATGCGGCGGTTAGGTTTGTCTCAGGTAAGAGAAAATGGGAGCATATTTCTCCTGAATACCGTAGGCACGATCTCATTCAGATAGACGAGAGAATAAAATACTGTACACTTAAACTAGTCGCGAAAGTGCTCTCAAGCTCAGAGCCCGCTTACTTGAGCGAGCGTTTGGTCTTCCGCCCCGAGAACGAGAATCACGCGCTTCGACGTGCCCCGCTCGAGCTCGAAGTTGCGTACGCGTGTTTAGATACTGCACTGAACTCGTTTAGTATTTGCGGAGCCCGTATGTGGAATGCTCTACCGGACGAATTGCGCCTGATGTATGAGCGGTAGTCCTTTTGGCCAAGACTGCGGGAGTACGTACTCCGTAGTTCACGTGAATCCAACGAACATGCCCCTTAATTTTTAAGCTCGTCCTAGTCATTTATCTCATATGCATCCTATTTTACTATGTATTGTTTATTGTGTGTATTTCGTTTTGTGTACTCCTCGGTTTTAATTCGCATGTACGATAATTTTTCACTCCAGCGACAGACCCAAACTAGCTTTATAAGAGCTTTATAATCGAGAGCACGATGCTCAAACTAAATTGTGAAATATATCATGTAAAAGTCTCTCTAATTGTACAACTATTTTTATAAGACATATTATACTGTATCAACACATGCGCTGGTTGTACAGAGCCTCAGGCTCTCAATCATAATAAATTCAATTCAATTCTAATTCTTACAACCGCTCTCCGTTTCCGGGCCCACTCCCTGACGTCAGATATTTCCGCGTTCTTTTCCAGGTACTTTTCCAGGCAGTATACATTTAATAGTCCGGGAACATGATAATATATATGGTACCATCAACTGCAACTATTTTTAAGATCAAAGAAAAACTTAAAAAATACTCTATCAGTCACTATTTTCACTTAAACGTTTATCGTTTACATTTTAGGCCTCTGTGTGATCAAAAAGTTTTAGATCTTATCGAAATAAAACGTTTCTGTATTTCACTATCATCTACGATATAACAGTCTAGGAGGCATAAAACTATAAAAACATTACAAAAACTGAAATTTTATCCATTAAACAACTACTAAATATTCTACAACAAATTTAAAAATAAAAAAGTTTTATGTCTGAAAAAAAAATTTTTTTTTTGTTTTTATTTATGCTGCCAGCCAAATACTTTAAAAGTTAAATAAAACCTTAAAAAATCATCAAAAAAAAAATTTGTTTGTACAACTTTTATAGCTTACATTTCAGGCCGACGTGTTGTCTAGAAAAGTGGTGCATTTTATCCGGAGAAAACTTTTTGTGTGACGTATTTTTATTTATCTCAATGTCCAAATGTAAATAGTCAATATAATAAAAAATTGTGGCACAATAATTTTTAATCTATGTGTTATGACTATACATTTTGCTCTAATGAAAAATAAAACAGTCATGCTTTCATTACAAAAGTTTTTTCCGCATAAATTTAGCCTCTTGTTCACTTGTATTACGAACATTATTAAATTTTATCAGTTTTTCAGTGCTATTACGTTCTTTCTGTTTTTCATCACCTTTTTTCTTCCACAAGAACTTTATCTGAATATGATTATAATTCAAATGTTTACCAAATTGTTCATTCGTGATTATAATATACTACGATGTTAGGGCGCGGAGAACGCGAGTGACATACATGTTAGTTCCAGCACGAGCACCAGCGAGTGCGTGAAGATACGTGTGGGTGGGTTGCATTCCCCCACGCACGCATGGTGTATATAATTTTTCGGCACAACGTGTGTGGGGAGCGCGATTTAAAGCCATCGGCTGTGGCACCGTAAAGACTTTGACTCACACACGCATTCACACGAGTGCGCAGCAGCGATGTCAACGAGCTATGAGGTGCGTGTGTAAATCGCAATCTTTGGTGCCACTACATATGGCACAAAATGGAGCTTCCTACGTTCGGCACGTCGAAAAAGTACATGTGTTAGCAACTAAGAAAAATAGTTTATTGACCTATGCATAAGTATACTATCGGGAGCAGCCTATGCTGTATAAATATAATCCCAAACCTTATAATTTTACGATTACAGGTCATGTACGGACAGTTTATTGGCACTTTACGGCTATCTGACTTGAAGTTTATCGTAAGTGAACCGGAATGGCACTTGGTAGCACGACTTATATTGAACAAGAAGATTTCCTTCTAGGAGCAATCAGTGGGATGTATACTACTTTAAGGCGCACGAAATCTTTTTTTAATTGGGTATCTAGCAGCGATTTCTATTACCTCACAAAATCGTATGCTAATGTACAGCTATAGCGTACAGTTTGGTGCGGCATTGAAGATTGCTGCTACCTAGTCCAGTCTAACTAACGGTACATAGCCGAAGAGAAGAGAGCCGTTAAGTCTGTTAGCACGGGAAAGCTGTGTGTAGTGATTTAAATATTTCATAAATGGCTGTAAATATAGCAAAAACTGTCGGAAAAAAGTCTTGTTACACTTTTATTGATCTAGCTCCTCCCCCCCCCCCCCCCCTCACTTCCTCAGAGCCCGTAACGTGCGATAAGGAACTTTGTTCCAAAAATTTTATTCTGGAAATTAAAGGCATGACGCTAAGCTCGAGCCAAATGTTCAACACATGCGGCTATTTTTGGGGCTTGGTAAAGAAGGTTCACTTGTTATAATTAAGTTGTACAAAGAGGGCAGGTATTGGGCTACAATCTACGTAAAAAGCTTTCTTTCGCCACCTCGCACTCTGGCTTTTACAGTAGAGAAAGGCCAGCTGTGTTCTGTGCACACGTTGCAATCTCGAAAATCTAGAAGCCTTGCCTTGAACCATTTTAATAATATAATAACTAAAGCTTCATGCTTAAGGATAGATGAACATATATACATTATTTGGGGATTTTTCTAACGATCCTAGAATTCAACGACTCTTTTACATTACTTCTCAAAAAGTAAGAATAACCCGTTTACATGCAATAGGACGCTATAATCTGCTCAGAATCTTTTTTTGTCGTACTATTCTGTCGAAATTTATCTCTTTTTTTTACCATCAATTATTTTAAATAATATATGCTCAAAAAAGCTCGTCTGATGAGCTTAATTTCAAATTATATATGTGAAATTGTTTTTTAGCCTCAGAGAATTTACACCTCAATCGTATTGGAAAGTTAAGGGAATTGAAAAAAAAATTTTTGCTGATTATAAAAGGTACAATGGATTATCAGAAGTAGACGCTAAAGTACTTTATACCAAAACAGCAAGGTCCTTGAATACGTATGGAGTTACATTCTTCCTTGTTAAAGAAAAAATGAAAGGCAAAAATAAACTGGTTCCTCGACTATTAGGTGTAACAAAAGATTCAGTGTTAAGACTTGATGAGAAAACTAAAGAGATATTAAAAACATGGCCACTTACAACTGTAAGAAGATGGGGAGCATCTCCTAATACATTCACCCTAGACTTTGGAGACTATTCTGATCACTATTATAGTGTTCAGACAACTGAAGCTGAGCAAATCTTACAAATAATATCTGGCTATATTGATATAATTTTGAAAAAACAGAAAGCAAAGGATCATTTTGGTATCGAAGGAGACGAAGGATCGACTATGGTTGAAGACAGTATATCTCCTCTCAAGTAAGATAAAGATTTATAGATTGTATTTTATGGTCTTTAAGATAATACCATATAATTCTTTATCATAATATTATACAATACAAATGCATATACTTTAATCCATCATTTTTTCATGATTTTTAGAATATAGAACCTTTAGTAAGTCACGGGCAATAGGTCACGGCATTCTCTGTTCTGGGTCCAACATTATAAATTTTTAGAACAACAATATCAATAGCTTTAATGGATAACAACAATTTTGAAATATTTGTTACAAGGATTTAATTTTCCTTTTTTATTTGAGTCTAAATTTATTTGTGCGATACTCCATTTAATCTTTTTGAACTATATAATCACCGTTCAAAAGTTAGATGTCAACTTATCTATGGGTTCCTTTACTATATGTTATTGTTATTTATTTTTTAGTTTCCCGGCCACGCAGGTGCGTCATAACAAGAGTATCCAGAGTGTTAAGAGTGTCCTGAAATCCACTGACATAGGAGTCAAATCCTCATTTGTACTGCCAAACTGCCAATTCAGACCAGAAAACGCCTTTACTACCCGATTTCCCGCAATCATTCATCTGTAAATTAATTAAAGCACCTCTGGCTAAAGTATTTTTAACACTGTTACATGGTTACCAGTAACTTGAATTTATGAAACTGTAAAGAAAACATTTGTATTACATAACCTTTACCTAAAAAAATTTAATTTATTAATTATTTTTATCTAGTAATCATTAAATAGAAAACATTTTTCTGGATATTTTGAAAGTTTGTATCTTACATGTCTGAAAGACAGTACAATAAAACGAGATCGCTGAAAACTATTAGCATTACATCATGTTTATAATGATATAGAAGACTTATAAGATATTACAGAGTTATCCCTTAAATTGTTAAATGCATGTGCTTATCGTGCGGGACAGAACATTCATCAATGAATGAGCTGTTTAATTGATCCGTGTAAGCACTATACAGAACGACATTAGTTTGTAAATGGGAAGCTAAAATATAAGATTATTGCAAATATTTTGTTATAAAAATAGAACATAACATAACAATGTAAGCAGCTACGGGCAACCCAGGGTTCTGAACAATTAGATTCAATCTTAATTTAAATAAAGTTTAATCAACAAATTAGATAAAATTGTTTAATGAATTTGCATTTTGATGAAGTATAGAATTTAACTAATTATTCAAATAATAATCAATTAAAAATAAGATTTTATTGCAATTGGATAAGACATAATTTCTATTGTTTTTAAACTGTTCAGAAAGGGCCCTGTTCTTTAAGATTGAAGATTAGGGCAAACAATGAAAAAAAAAGTGTAGTTTATGTTGTATTTCACCCAATGATTGAATTTAATTATTTAATTAAATACCATTTGATCGACAATTCAATTCAATTCTTAATTAAGTCTTGTTAAATTAGCATTCCAATTTACTTTTTCATTGTAATAACACTGAAGTAATGATTAAATTGATTTTATAAATAAAATAACTTTTGATCAAGAAATAAATTTTAATCATTTTGTTACAATCAATATATAAATATTTTGGAGTCTAGGAACCCATGACGGGGAGCAAATGTGGTAGTAATAAACTCATATATACACATATATTTTGCAGTAAGGGCCCCGAAGGGTCTTTTAGTATCATTTGACAGTGAACACTTTTTTTATTTCTGCTTATAGGATGCAAAGTTAACATCATTCATTTTATTTATAATGTTAATTAAGTGCTTACCACCTACACCTTGACATATGTCTATATTGTATACATAGCCATTACCAATGGATTTGAAATCGAAAGAAATTACCCCTCATAAGTAGGATGAGTGGTGTGACTCGCACCTAGAACTTAACGACGTGGAATCAGGCAAAAAACCAGCCACATATTAGGCACACTTTACGTAGTGGCAGAACCAATCTATTGATAGCAGAACATCAAATGAAAAACTTCTTTTTAGTGCAGGCTACGAGAAACCATACGTGCGAGGCTACAAACGAGTATAAGAGAATTTTTTTTGAAATGGCTAACCCACCTGGGATCAGAGGAGAACCTCCAAAGTACTGATATTTTCAACAACAATGTAAGTATGTATGAATGAATAAGAATAACAAAATATATCCTTTTGTGTGGTTGTAATACAGGTAATACTTTCGTTACAAATATTTTTATAAAGAAAATAGCAGCTTGTGTTAGAGACAGCAGGGTTATAAATAATAGGTTATCATGCTTTAGTCCAGTACATATATACTACAGATATTTGTAAAAAGGTGATTTTATGGGTACTATTGCAAAAGAAAGCCTGCATGAAACTAATCATGTCGATAGTGTTAGTGGTGTAGTAATAATATCATAGGCCCGTCTCACAATATCCAAATAATTCAAATCATGTAAAACTAGACCAGGTACAAAATTTGTGATACGCGGACTGAAATAGATAGCTGATTAAATCGAATCCGAACAAGAAATCGCAAAAGGCCTAATCGTTAAACGAATTTCAAGCCAGCACAAACTATTGACTAAGATGAAATATTGGAAGAGATGAGAGACGTGATAACAAAAGCAAGACCAAAACAGAGAACATACATCCAGCAGGATTCAGTCAAATGATTCTTCTAATGGCTAGAGTAATCAATGAAATATAGACCAACTCCAATATCATCAATGTTGTGTTAATCGAGCTTTCATTTACAGTAAAGCAACGTATTGTGATGCCAGTTCTTTTAAATTTTACAGAGATTGATTGCCATATAGATGTGTGACTTCAAACTTTAAGTGAAGACGTAGTTTTGCTATAATTAAATACACTTGTTCTAAAACTTAAAGCAGAGTATCAGAGCCAATGGCTCAGCTTATTACCCAAAAATGTTCGATTGTAAATGACCAGAATTTGGAAAGCAACATCATTAAATCTACCAGAAAAGATTGAGACCAGCAAATGATTCCGAAAACGGAACGACATACTATACCTTTTCAAGCATAACTTTCAATTTTAATTTATTTTTCTGAAATTATAACATGATACAAGAAATACTGTGTGAAGAGCGAGTTAAGTGCGCAAGTCACAAAAAAAAGAAATTTGAAAATAATGCAAGTTCTCTCTTGGCACACCTCCAATAGTACTGTAAAACTGTGGTTTGATGATAAATATAATATAGCGATCGCAGAACATTGGCAAAAAAACGTAGTAAATCTAGGTAAAATCTATAGTAAACAAGTTTTGAACACTATCGTAATAGCAAAATAAAAGTAAAAACATTAAGACATAAACTTATTTTACGTAAATTTTGAAAGGCTTATGATTTTATTACCGAATTCAAGATGTATCACATTTTGAAGTATCAAAGCACCTTAAAAGAACTAGTAAAACTGGTAAAAATATCTCATAAAGACAATAATTGAAGAGTCTGAGTTAAGGGTAAATTATTAAATTCATTCAAAATTCAAGTAGGGCTGATATACGACATGATGAATAAGGTTGACAAAAACTGCGAATTTATAGTTCACGCTACGATTCTTCTAACGGTGTTTAGAAAAACATCTAGGGCCTTATATTTTTTAAAGACATTATTATAAACATAATCATGCAGCTTTTTGCCCGATGCTATAGAGATGCAGGGCGTTGGCTGCTATTGACTCGTCTTCTTACGCGGTGCAATACATTTTCATAATATTGCTTCTGGAATTTTTTCTACCTGACTTTGAAGATATTTAAATGCATACCTGCGTTCAAAAGATATAAAGTAATAAAATTATATAAAAACAGTTGTGTATTTTAAAATTCGCATCAGACTTTAGTTAATTAAAGTTTCAATTTTTAGGCTACATTGTTTTCTGGACAAAGAAATATTTCTTTTGCCATTTTATACATTTTTAGAAAAAGGAGGTCACTCCTACATTATGCCTTGATATTGATAAGATGATTCATTAACTTTTAATTAGTACCAGTGAGCTAAAAATTGCATCTAGTCTGCTCACTTATGTAGTCGGTAGGGATCCTACTTAAGTGAGGAACTAAGCTATTTCGTTAAAATGAATAAAAACAATAATAAATCCGTTAATTTAGTTCAATGATTGTAAGATGACTATAAGATGACTTACTTCGATCACGTAGGACATAAAGACCAATGAAAGAAAGTCTAAAAGTGATTTTTGGTCACTATTTCACAGCTTAAAAAATCTCTATTTCCGATAAATTTTAGTACAGCATGTGCATTGGAATGACCTTTGTGTGAAGCTAGAGTAAAGTTCAAGCTTAAGTCTTAGCTAAAAATACAAAATTTATTTTCTACTTCTTATTGTGAAATAACTACACGTTGGAAGCTCAAAATTCTCAAAAATTGTGGATATGTTTATCTGATGATGTATACAGAATTTAAATGGAATGCTCTTATTATATTCTTAGCATCTAGCAAATCTATGTATATAATCCATAATTTATTACAAGTACGATTTTAAGTATTTGCTTCTTAATCTGCCTAGTCTAAGTAGACACAAATGAAACAGGGGTGTCAAGTGTGTGGTTGTTCCAGGCGTCGTCACAGCAGCATATGCTTGCAGTAAACTAGAGATGGCACCGCTTGTCTATCTTGTACATCAGTATCACACACACACACGCAGATTATCTAGTATAAACGTACTATATACTTAATACGATTTCTTACATTTATAATGGTCTTACACATTCAATTTCTTAAATGTAGCATGTTTCTGAATTTTTCAAACTTCAACCTTCCATGAGATTTTTTAAGAATGTCTGCAATATTAGTTTCCGATTAAACCTCTGCAATTTCAATTATTCCATTTGAATGACTCACATTAAGAAAATAATAATACACCAAAAAATATTTCAAATTTTTTTGTAAAATCACCGAACTTAGTTACACTGATAGCTCCTAAATTATCTTCATAAATTTTAATCGGCTTACATAGTTTCAAATTGAAATCTTCGAATAAATTCTTAATAATATTTAACTTTCTTATAGCCTCTTACAATGCAATATATCCTGCTGATGTGGATGACTTTTTTACGCTCTACTGTTTACGCATTTTTCAATAAACTATATTTCCAAAAATCTTATTACATAACCAGATGTGGACTTTCTATTAATATCATCGCCTGTCCAATCTAAATCTGCAAAACAGTCCAAAACATTATTCTTCCGTTTTTCTAGTACATAAATTTCAAATCTCTTATCAGGTGTACATATTTTTAAACTCTCAACGCATATTAAAAGTGTGTTTTATTATAACGATTTCGAAAACGACTTAAATAATTAACGCTATTAATTGAGTCAGGTCTCGTGCCTAAGCTAATATATAAAATTTAACCAATAAAATTTCTGTACTTTAAATCATTTTTTACTTCCTTTGCTGGGTGTAATTAAAAATTTATTTGGATTGGAGTATCATACAATTTTGAATTTCCAAATTTATACATATTAGCTAAAAATTGAATGAAATTTTTCTGACTTAAAAACATTTAATTAATTTTAAAATAATAATCAATATTTATTCCCAAATAATTCTTTACTTTCCCTAAATCTTCGATGCAAAATTTTTCCGACAATTTTCTTTCAATCAGATCAATAGCCTTTTGAGTCATACAGCAAATTAATAAATCGTCAACAAATGAAATAATATACACTTTATCATTTTCATCAGTCATAGAATACAATCAATTATTAACTTTGCTATTTTTGAAACCCAAGTTTTTTATATACTTAACAAAACATTTAATCGAAGCTCTCGGACTTTCTCTCAAATTGTATAACGCCTTTTGTAATTAACAAAATTTATTAGATAAACTTTTAAAAACCTAAGGTTGTTTGACATACACCTCCAATTCAACTGTTCCATTCAAAAAGCAGTTTCAACATCCATCTGATTGACACTTAACCTTCATTACAACAATAAGATAGTACGATTTACAACGTTGGCCTTTTAGCTACAGGAAAATAAATATCTTAAATACAATTATTGTATCGAAATCCTCTGACAACTAATCTAGCTCCCAACTTACTTTTATTCTTATTTAAAAAAATCCATTTTACATTTAAACCTTTTTATACTTAGGCTTACTTACCAATATTCAAGATTTATTTTTATTCTAACAATCCGTTTCTTTTTTTCATAGCATACTCTCAATTTTTTGATTCTAAGCTTTCAACTGCTTCATCAAAACTGTTTTGATTGTCTCCACTACAAAAATAAACATATACAGTATTATATAAATAATCATGTTCTTATCTATCTGCACGTTATACATTTTTTTTGGTCTACTATTAACATTGTTCTTATCATTATTCTCCACTGTAATGTCACTCTCAGTAATATTTTTAATATCATTTTCATATGATGCATCTTTAAATTCATCGCTCAGACCAGACTAAATTTTAAACACGTTATATTTCGTTTCCAATTTAGCATAATCTATTAGACCAATGCAATATACATCCTTTTCAATGACATCAATGTGTCTAGCTACAATAACTCTATTATTTGTCAAAATTTAATATTCTGCATTCCTATAACCTACAAGAATACCTAAATCTGCTTTTCTATCCTATTTTGACCTTCTTTACCGTTCAGGCTAACATAAAAATTTTTAAATGCTGTACGTCAGATTTTATACCAAAAAAAATCTCAAAGGGGTTTTTAATGAAGCAGTATTTGCAAGTGTCCTATTCTTTGAATAGGCTGCCATGCATACAACCTACGGCCAAAACCTTCTGTCTATCCTAGCTTCTGAAAATAAACATCTCGCGAATTCCATAATACTTTTATTATACCTCTCTGCTGTAACATTCAATTTATGTACGTAAGGGGAACATGCATTTAAAATTATTCCTTTCTCTTTTACTAGACCCAACATCATTTTATTTATGTACTTTTTACCATTGTCACACCCTAACTTCTTTTTTTTCCCCGATAATATTTTCAACTTCATTAATATATGTAACAAAACGATCAAAATCTTGATCTTTAGATCCAATAGGATATATTCTTGCAGTTTTACTGTAATCATAAATAATCGTTGAAAAATATTCTTCCTCATTCAATCTAATAGTATTGTGAGGGCCATTCAAATCGGTATGAACTATTTCTAAAATCTCTTTTGCCTTTTGTCTGCTGTTTTTAAACGGTTAATTCTGCATTTTGTTCTCTGAACAAACAGCACATTTCACATAATCATTTTTCATTTCCTTATGCAATTCTTCAGCCAATTCATTTTTACATAACATATTCAAATATTTAAAATTTATTTGCCCCAAAATACGATGCCATTTTTCTTTTTAAGTTATTTTATCATCATTTCTTTGGTACTTATAGGATTAACGGTAATCTTAACATCATTTATAATTTTACTTTGCATTTTATACAATGTAATCTGTACACTGTTGCTAAATGTGTCCCACTACTACTGTAAATCTTAGCCGTATTATTCTGAGCAACTACTTTATTTCTCTTCGTAATTATTGATAAACATGATGAATTTTCTTTTTTATCTTTAATATAATATACATTTTGCATGTAGACTCTAATGTAACTAGCTAATTTATAATAAACTTTGAAGTAACTTGAACTTCGTCCCATTTTTGTCGCCTTTTATCCTTCACCATCTCTCACATTGATATTGACAAAATTTCTCGAATCAATAGTCCTTATTAACGCATTATCCAGATTTTCTATATGTTTTGTACAACCACTGTCCAAAAGCCAATCAATTTGTTAACCTTTTGTTTCACTGTACGCTCCATTTGACTCGACAACCATCGACGTGAAGATACCAAACGAGCCGTTGCCTTGTTGCCACGTATCTTGTTTCGACAAGTGGCCATTGCCTCGTTGTCCACTTGAGCATCTGCCTCTGTTTCTCGATACTCCTAGCTGCGCAACGTTTCCACGAAACTGTTGGCGCCCGCCCCTCTATACTGGACTTCCATAGCCAGTATTGCTTACATTTGGGCCGTCTTTCTTAAAATATCCGATTCCACCAGAGCTGTAACAGGTTTTTTCTTGTTGTTTTTCGCGAACTTTCGACTTTGACACGAAAGCATTCGATTTTACTTTTGTTTTTAATTTTCAACATTTTAATTTTGTCAATTACATAGCAGTTTGATCTTCTTGTTTTAACGTGTCTATTAAATCACCAATATAACTGTACGATTCTGGTAATGTTCTCGACAAATAATTTTATTTTTATTGTTCAGTCAACGTAGCCCCTGCTGCTTTTAACTCGTTTACTGACTTTTCACAAAAACTGACGATTCTGGATAATGTTTCAATTTGATATCTGATTCTTTTCAACTTATTTCTGCATGTGATCTGCAAGACTGTACATTCGTTCCGATACATGGCATCAAATCTCTTTACAATCTTGAATGCTGTGTCCAAATAACTGACAAATTCCAGCTGCCTATTTAAAAGAGCGCAGCAAAAATAATTAATGGCTTTCAAATCTATTACAGCATGATCGTTTTTCTTGTCAGTCGATACTTTTTCCCTCTCACTATCACTGTGGCACATTTCTTTGGTTCAAAAACCACGGAAATACTTTTTTTCCTGTGTGCATACTTTTGGCCATCAAACACAGGGGCTCGAACTTTCCGCCATCTTGTTGTTAGTGGTTTCGCTACTTGATTATTCTAAACTTTTAAATTCTTCTTTTTCTTCTTGAATATACTCTTTTATCTTTAGTATATCTCTGATCACATTGATCCAAACATTTCCTAATCTTATCAGTATTGGATTGACACTTTTATTATCTATGATCACTTTCATAAAATCTCTTAAAATTTAAAACTTAAATGGCACACTTAAAAAACAATAAACTTTTATTTTATGGAACCACGGACCTGGCTACTATGTTAGTATACGAAGATTATGACGTGGATTGATTGCACCGGAAAATAAACAAGACATTGTCATATAACTAATAAGATTGATTACAGAGAATAATTATCAAATACATACACACGACACAGCCACGCTGGCAGCTCGCATGCCTGGACAACCAGATGCTTTGGCGGACGGACGAGATCTCCCCTGTACCCTTCGACAGAGTGCCAGGCGTCCTTACAGTAGTATACACTCGCAGTACGCTAGAGATGGTACCGCGTGTCCATCCCTTAAATCAGTATCACATACACGCAGATTATCCAGTATAAATGTACTGCATACTTAATACAAAAAAAGCAGTATGAAAACAAATATTTAAATGTACGCAATTCACCCAACTATCGCTGACTATGATTTAAAACTCAAAATTAAGTTTTTGTAAATATTACTAAGATCTAGTCTATCTTTCTTTCAATTTATCGCATTGTATTAATGTTTACATAGAACACTTCTACTATAAGTCTTTTTTGACAATAATTTTCTGTTAAAAATATTTAGGTGTTATAAAAATCAAATTTATGATCGAATTTGTTCATATGTAGATTCACAACTGCTTTAGAATTTTTGTCCTTAATGTGTTCATATTCGCGACTTTTCAAAGCTCTTTTCGTTTTACTAATAAAGTTATCGGCACAATGCATACAATCTAATTGACAGACACTATTACTTATTTTTAATTTTTTATGTGCACTTTCCCAATTCTATTATAAAATAAGTTTTACTATCATTGATTGGTATTAATCTTTCATTCTCAATTTCTAATAATCCAGAACAAGTCCTGATAAACTGGTGACTTAATAGTAGAGTTACCATTATCTTTTGACTATTACTTAAACAAAGTAAAATTTATGTTTCGTTGTATGTTTTTGGACCGATACAATGAAATCGGCAGGGGTTTAGAATTATTAAATAACTTTACAATCGACTCACTCTTCGATGTACACTTTGAAAAAATTTCGAGATCATTTGATTCGAGAGCTAATTAATATTCGTGCAACGGAGAAAAACTTTTTCCATGATCATGTTATTCTTTTTAAGATTGAATCCAGTCTAGAGTACAGTTATTCACTGAAACATTCATTGACTATTCGTGAGAGTGTTTCTCTTCTGATAGAAAGTCATTCGACTCAAGAGTTGATTTATTCTGGTAGTTAACGGGAATGACTCAAGCCGTAGGTTTTTCATGCTACGTAATTTTAACAAGAATTAGATGCTGAATCAACCAGTCGGCATCTAATTATCCAAACTCGTAACATGAATTATCAAACCAACAATTTACGTTTGATTCTACTTTACAGCCATTGTATTTATACTATTTATTTAATAATATTACGGCTAAAAATGAAATTATTTACTAAGGATCTGCATTTTAACCAAAAGTATCATAGCACAAGTCATTTTTATTGTACAATATATACACACATATGTATACACATACATATACATCTTTCGCACATACATACAGAATCTTTATTCTTTTTGAAGTTTTTGGCAACAACTCGTATAAACTCATTGCATCAAAGTACACTATTTCAGAAGAAATTGTATCATGATTGGAAAATCGTTGCTGTCCAGCACAAGTTATTTTAATATAATTTCGTGAAAACAGAACCTAAATTTTTGAAATTTTTTCAAAGTAGTCATATCTCTAGGAGGAAGCGAGACAGGACAAAAAAAACAATTTATAGGGGGATTAAAACTCTAAGGTGCACAAAAAAAAGGTTTATTAAAATGTAAACATAACCTTTATTTATGATTTTTAGCTATAACTTTATTGGATCAAGGTTTAAAAATAAAAAAAAAATTTCTTACGTTTAGAAAATCGTCGCCGACGTGCCCCAGCTATTTTTCAATAATTTCGTTAATATATAACCAAAAGTTTTTTTAGAGTAGCTATATATCTACGAGAAAGAGAGACAGGCAAAAAATAAAAATTTTTAGGGTTTCCTGAAGGGGATCGAAACTTTTAGATGCACAAACAGAAAGTTTGATAAATATAAAAACATACCCTCAATTTCTGCTTTTTAGCTGTAACTTAATCAGATCAAGGTTTAAAAAAAAAATGTACCATGATAAAAAAATCGTTGCTTACGTGCACAAGTAATTCTAAAATAATTTTGCGTAAACATAAACTAAAAATTTTCTCTGTAGCAATATTTTTAGGGGAAATTAAGACAGGCCAAAAATAACAATTGTTACTGGTTTCCCAAAGGCGATGGAAACTTTTAAGCTTTTAAACAGAAAGCTTGGTACAAATGAAAACATAACCTCATTTTCGGCTTTTGGATATAACTTTATTGGATCCAGGTTTAAAAATGAATAAATAAACCATGATCATAAAATTCTTGCTAACGAGCACAAGTTATTTTGAAATCATTTCGTGAAAACGTAAACTCAATTTTTTTTCAAATAGCTAGATCTCTAGGAGAAAGTACAACAGGCCAAAAAAAAACAATTTTCACGGGTTTCCTACAGGAGATGGAAACTTTTAGGCGCTTAAACAGAAAGGTCGGTTATTGTAAAAACATAACCCCCATTTCTACTTATTGGCATAGTTAATTCATTAAATGAAGTTTTTAAATTAAAAAAAAACTGTTTCACGTTTAGAAAAGTTACTATCTATTTTTTTTTTTTTTTTAAAGGAAATTTACGGTACGTAAATGTACGTAACCTGATGATGTTATCTTTAACTGCGTTGTAACTATTTAATTTTTATTACTTAGTCTTCGCGATTTGCAGACTGAAAAAACCAAAGTAAAATAGTTTTCGTCACAAATGCGCATCTCTCCAGGGCAGTCCCTGGGTCCGAGGGTGCTTGCGAAGCAATATATATATATATAGCTGATATGTATCTATGGTCTATAGAACAAACAGTTATTAAACAAGGAAATCAATAATTGATATAGTCTAATAGTGATTAAATATTAATGATAAAAGAATTGAGAGTAGAGGAAAAAAAATTCTGTCCTCTTTCAGAACCTGTGTTGTTCCAAAGCGCACTGATACTTGAACTACTTTAATTTCATTACAATATAAAGATTTAGTTTTCAAGACAATTCTACTTGCTCAAGAATATTATTTTTGCAATAATTCTTGGTTTCCCATAAGTAAAGAATTCGAATTAGTATAGCCATACGTAGTACAGTTAAAAGAAATCAATTAAGTAAGTGAACTGAATTTTAAATATAATTATATGATTTTAGAATTTATGATCAATCATGGCAAAATAAGTCTTTCATTTCGACATATTTCCTGACGTATTTTGAATACGAGTATGAAGGCCTAAAAGTTGGTTTTTTAAGGACGTTTATGCCACTCAGTGGTACTCAACCACTCTAGTACAGCAGATAATCATTAATACTTTAAAGAATTACTATAAAGTATCATCAGTTGACACTAAAATAACCTTAAAAACCTTAAAATCACAAAACTGACAAAAAAAATCAAAAACTTTAGTGAAATGCCAAAAGTTGAGTGTAACTTCATAACTGGATAGATGTACTAAAAGCATGACAAACTTCTTTTACATCGAGATATCATTAAAATGGCACGGGCCATATTTTTAATCTTTTGGTAGATAAATCATAGTAAAATTTCTCGTATTGTACTCATGTTGTCCTTTTATTTAGTACACATGACAAAGGAGTCATGAAAATATACAGAATAGAGCTATCCGATATTTTATGCCAACCGCAGTTAAAAGTTTTGGATTTTAAATAACTCAAAAAAGCTTATTAAATTATGCTTATAAGGCTTTTCGAATGATACATATGTCAGAGGAGTGGAAAGAAAAAGTTGATCTGCCATTTTGTTGTAACTTTCGACTAATTATGTTACGAATCCTCGCGAAACTCCAGGAGACGATGGAAATACTATCTGCTCCATGCGCGAGGTACATCGGTCACCATTACTGCTGTGAAATTCTTATTCCGCGACCCTAAAAGCCCTTGAGGAACGACTTTCGACTAATTATAATACAAATCCTCGTGAAACTCCAGGAGACGATCAAAATACTGTCTTCCTTAAGTACCAGGTACTTCAAAGACCGTCATCGTTGTAAAATGCTTGTCTCGCGACCCTTAAAACCCCTAAGCAACGATTTTTGACTAATTATGTTACGGATTTCCGTTAAACTCCAGGAGATGATCAAAATACTGTCCACTCTGAGCACCCGGTACATCAGAGACCGTCGCCGTTGTAAAATGCTTGTTTTGCGACCCTTAATACTTCCGAGCAACGATTTTTGACTAATTATGTTACGAATCCTCGTGAAACTCCAGAAGACGACGGAAATGCAGTCTGCCCTGAGCTCCAGGTATATGTAAATGTTGCCGTTGTGTAATTCATATTCGGCCACACCAAAAATCCTTCAGAAGCAAAACTAAACCTGTCTCGATTTACATGGTCGTTAATTTTTTATGCATTGTCTTCTGTAGATGCACTTATAAAGTTCATTTTTTACGAGCAAAAATACATATTTGCTAAATTTATTAATCAGTTTAGCTAACAAAGTATCTAGACGCTCTTACGAATCAAATTTACAAAACAGCATAAAAATATTTTACTGCTCAAAAAATCGTTATTTTACTCCTATGTTTCCTAGACCACGTTATAACTTATTATTTCAACAATTGCAATTATTATTAATAATATTGTGATTTTTATTTGATAAGTAGAAAGTTATTTTTCCAGAAATCAATTATTGTATTTCCATTATTATTTATCTTTGATGGAGTTTCTCGTCCAATTCTTTCAAAGAATATTTACGAGTATAATTTAATGCAAACATCTTATTTAGGAATATTTGAGGAAATACTACTAATTTGAGGTTTCCTATGCATGTAGTTAATATTAATTGACATTGCGATGTGCAACTCTTAGTAAGAGTTTTATTTTAAAATAACTTTTAATTAACTCTTTGTAATGAATGAATCTTAAAGAGAATTTATCAAATAAAATTCTGTAGAAATAACTCTTTGCAAGAGCGTTTCTCGTATGAGTTAAATCAAATAATTATTTTCCAGAACTTTCTTTTAAAGATAAATTCCTTTCAAATCATTGAATGATAACAAAGTATTAACTCACTCTTGAATAGCTCTGAACCCCTGGAAATCAGTTATTATTATTTTTTTTACTAAACTTAACTACATAAGAATATTCCAAAAAAATATAATTTGCAACATTAATATTTTTTGAGCGTAACCTACTCTCTGCAAGTAATAAAGCTCCATTATTGCAATTATAAATATAATAACATTTTTTGCTAACGGTATGAATGGATTTTAAATTTACTGTACGTTAATATACGATGTCTTCCGTGTACAGATCTGTATTAATCGTAGATTCTATTTTAATCAATTCAACGTCGAGAAAACTAAGAGAATTATTAAAATCCATTTCATGAGTGAATTGTTTATGTTTAATATGCTCGATGAATACTTCAAGGATTGTGTCTAAGTGATCAATATTTATACATGCAAACCCATCATCGACGTTTCTATACATAAAAAAAGGTGTGACGCCAAACTTAGGCTGTAGTTTGCTCCAATAATCGTATTCAAATCCGAATGATTAATATTGGCAAAGAGGGAAACAATTAGAGCCGATGGATGTGCTAGCTAATTATTTAGAATAATTCCATTCAAATAAAAGATAAAAATCATTCAACAAACATTTTGTAATATCAATAACTGCTTTAAATAGAATTACAGACTTATTATGAATATCCACACTTATTTTTTCAGGACTTGTATTTACATCTTGAAGCATAACATCAGTGAACAAGGAAACGTCATCTAATGATACCAAGATGTAATTACTGAGTATAGTAATGCTTTTAATTCTTCCTATTAAATCGGAACTAATAATCATAAGTGATTAAGGTGTTAAAAAACATGATATCGTATAAAATAAAGGCAAAAACATTCACTTTTGAGATTATGGGCCTAAATGATCGAGTTTCTTTGTGTACTTTGGGGAGACCATAACATTTAGCTATTGTTGTATTAGTTTGTGTAAGAGAGGTGTTAGAATGTGCATTGTCCAAGAATTGATTCCTACTTAGATCCTTGAGAATGCTATATACTTCTGTCTGTAACTTTTAAGCGGATTTTTATTTGTTGTCTTGTAAGTTTGTGTATCATTTATATGTTAAGTTATTTTTTCTGTAAATCCAGATTTTTTCAAACAAACTGTAACGTTACCTTTATCTATGGTGGTTCAAAATGTATTGAAAGTATTTTTAAGTTACAGTTTTATGGATTTTCTTTTCTTATGTAAATCTTTACTGTTGTTTAATGTGTAGTTGCCGATTTTTTAAATATTTTGTAGCTAAAACAGTCTTTTTTTCTAATTTTTTTTTGATATTAGGAACTATTTTTGACTTTTTTAGACTGAATTTAACATTTTTAACTGTATTTACTATATTACTGTCGGACATTCGGTTCTCGACATAGGAAAAAATTGAACCTAAAACCACTACATCAATAAGTTCATTCCGAATTGTGATCTTAGTGTAATTTTTGTAATATATATTTGTGGAAATTTTAGGATTAACGCTTGGGCTGACAGTAGAATGTGTGCTAATTTATAAACATATTATATAAAATGGTAGCGATGCAAAGACTATTGAATTTTTGTCAGACTTATTTCTAAATTGCTTCAAAAGTTTCAGTGTACAAATATTAGTATTTTGATGAAAAAGCACCCAACTAACTTTTGAATTTTATATCTGCTAAATGTGTACTTATGTGCTTAAGGTGCCTAAGGATAATGTTTTTTCTTCTGCTCAGTCATAAGAACTTGTCCTAACATTGCGTAATGGTCTAAATCCTTTTAATTATATCTACTTTTTTAACGTTTTGTAAAATAATGTCCATATCTTCTCGAGATGGATAAAAAGAATGTAGAAGTAAGGTAGTAGCCGGCTTATGATCTATGGCCAGTTTAATTAATCTGACTGCTCATCGTATTAACAATGTTGCCAAAAAAGGTAGTACAAATTATTGGATGTAGAATTTCAAGTTGGCATTTGTCGATTTTTTTGGGCAAACTGGTAACAAATAAAATACAGTTGTTAAGAGAGTGTTTCTTTTGATTCTTGCAACGTTTTGTCCCGTACATTTCCACACCCCATTAGGTCAGAAAGAAACAACCCTCTAATATATTATAAAATAGAATTTAATAAGACAAATAACAGATGTAAAATTATATGAAATAAGGACCGTTGTTAATCGCAGATGCGAATAGTCGACTGACGATTATAAGTGGAATTAAACTTAACGTAACAAACGAAATGACAACAAAAATTTTAATATAGAAGATTCTTACTATTCTTTTTTTTGCTAATTATTTTCTGTGTGCTATATTTAAGTGTTACTAATATCAAAATTAGGATTAAAGTCGGTCATATGTAGATTAACGACTATTACGAAATTTTCGTTGTTAATGTGGTCATAAATGCGACTTTTCAGAGCTTTTTTCGTTTTATTAATATAATTGTCATCACTAGACATAAAATAAAATTATTGAAAAGTATTAGTTTGCTCTGAATTTTTCGTCTAGTCGTTTTCCAATACGATTATATTATTAATTTTATCATCAATGTTTAGTATTAATCTTACATTTTTTTTCAACAATCTCGAACAGATCCTGGTAAATTAGTTACCAAATAGTAAGTTGTGATTATCTTTCCACTAAGTCATAGTAAAATTTTCGTGTGGTATGAAAGAAATATCTTATCTTGACGTTCTGATCATTGTTAATCTAATCATCCCCTAACTGTAAAATGATTACTCCTTTTAATTTTATTGATAAAGCTGTATTTTTTACAGGTAATAGGTTTTGCTAAAAAAAAATTTATGTTGTACATTTGATTCTTTTGCAAATCTCTTATCCGCTGAAGTTTATTACAAAATTTGCTTGTATACAATAACGTAATATCCGTCATGAACCATACAACCAAACAGAAACTCCCCTTTGTAGAAGTAATAGCCAGAAGATAATGATTGCTCTACCATTTAATCACCAATTTATCAATGCTCGTTGTACATTGGTAAGAAATTGTAATGGTAGATTTATATCGAGCATTAATAATAAAATTTATTATCAGAGCAGTCATAGCTCAGTTGGCTTGGCGCAAGTCTTGATCATACGAGGTACGGCCCCTTAAGTAGGGCGTGAGTTTGAATCTCGGTTGAAGCAACTAGGAAATTTGTTCAGACTTGTTTACGGCTGGAATTGATTCCCGGGGATCATGGCTGATCCTGGTAATGGTTTTTTTTCTGATGGTGGAGGTTTTTCCATCATGACGGGGTGCACCGTGGAGTCTATGCTGGGTCACCCTGGGCAAATGCATGACTAGTGAGGGTAGGGAGGTAGGGCAAGGGGATGATGATTTTAGGAGTTAAAAGTGGGGTAGGTGGGGCGTGTGCAAGAAGAGACGGGTTAGAGGGAAATGGTTGCTAGTAGGGGTTTACGATCAACACACTCCACACCAAGGTGATGAAAGGTGTCCATAAAAATCAAATACAGTTGCATACGGGTAAAAATATACAATAGAAAGATAGATGGTAAAAGTCATAATACAATTGTATTCGTAAACGACACCAGACAAATAATTAGAACAAACTTATACTCTCAAACAATTCGATTCTATGTCTTGTAACGCAAAATACATTGATTAAACAAATTTTGATAACGAGCTTTGAAAAATTGCACCAATAAACACGTTGGAAACGAAAATTTAAAAGCAGTCGTTAGTCTATGTATGAATGAATTTAATCATAACTTTAATATTAATAACAAGACAAATATTTATATCGGTCTTACAGTCACATTAATAAATAAACATTAATATTATTTTTAATTTGACGTATGTGTGTGTGTAATTTTTAA
>JAPYYV010002213.1:0-26052 GCA_030522625.1 Copidosoma aretas | reverse complement strand
CATTATATCCACTCGCACCATCGAAATCGCATGTCTTCATAGCTCTAGAACTTTTTCTATCTATTCTTCCATGCCGCCTATGTAGCGAATGGACAGGCGTTACACTTTTAAATATTGAAGTAGTACATCTAATGAATGATTTTTTGAACTTGTGAATGTGAAAACTGATAAAATATAATATTTATTAGACATACTCAGTAGGATTATGTACTCTAACAGTAACCCGTTTATATTTATTAAGTGTAAAGTTCAGGACACGTTGTACTTCCTTTTTATTTATATTATTCCATTTCTTATATAACTTTAATAACTGATACATATATTATTATGACATGCTAAGAGTGAATGCATTATCCAAAAATTATATGATAGCAATGATAATATGTACCGTGGAAGTTCGCCGAATATTAGAAGATTTTCCACTAAAAGTTTTATAATATCATCTATTTGTAAGTATGTTAAAGTTTTGTTAAAAGTATACTTATATTTAAATTTAATGTTCAAATAAATAACTGTATAATATAAGGAGAAATATGGAATTTATTCTTAAAGAAACTTAAGGGCGTTCTACACCAAAAAGAATTAACATTGTAATCGCGCTAAAATTTTATGTACGGATAAAAAATAGCCTAAAAATGACCCAATTCAATTTTTAAGATACGGGGTTGCTTGAGAAGCGAGATATAAATATTTTTGTATTGACCAAATTTAACATGTAACCTTATGGGAAATCGCAGTTTTGCTGGCTTGAATTACTTATAACTGATCGATTGACATTGCTATTTAAACGAAAAAATTATCGACAATAAACAAATTTCCAACGATTATTTATCGATTTGAAAAATTTAGCGAGGTTGTTTACCAAATAAAAAATAAATTTATAAGCTGACTGAAAACTATTGATGGTTATGTTCTCACGTAAGCGTGAGAAGGACAGACGTCACGTCAAACAGTCGCATGCACAGCATATGCACAGCACATACTATAGCGAGAGTTAGAACTCCCTTAATACTCAAACATTATAGATACATCTTTTGAAAAAATTAACTTCATTATCCAGTTTAAGCAAAAAAATTCTAATGTTAAGGCTATTTTCATGAGCCCTACGTAACCACGAAAAAACAATACTCCCTCGACCCAACTTGAAAAAAAAATAACAATAATTAACATTCATTAAAATGCATTGTCATTTTTTTTAAAAGGGCCTGTCTGTCTTTTATGAGTCTCTTAGATATATATATATATATATATATATATATATATATATATATATATATATATATATATATGAAATAAAAACAATTAAAAAGAATTTTGAAATGAAAAATCAGTTATAACATGGGTAGAATACTATAACTATAATTTTAATAATTTAATTAAATGATAATTTACAAAAACATAATAATACTGTAAACTTATTCTTATAATAATTGTTTTCAATACGTATAATAAGAAATCATGTAAGAAAATATTTTGTCTGTTATAAAAAAAATATATAAAAATAAGTCATTCATAAAAAAAAAAGACATATTTATTCATGTCTATCAATAAAAATTTTCCAACTCTATATCATGAAATTCAATGATTATTTTTAAATAAAATTCACCAAGTTAAGTTTTTTTATCAAAACTGTGCCATTATAAAATTATAATACATCATGTCATGTACTATAATTAAATAAAGCAACATTGGTTTATATGATAACTTATTGTTTTTTTAATCCAAAAAATAGAATACTATTTAAATTATTGTATTTATAAATTTCATAAAATCTTTTTTTTTTTAATTTCATCCCCACTATTTTTTTCACTTCTGAATTATTTTTACAGTCTATTTGTATAAAAATCCCATTTTTATTTTTGCATCTTGACAAAGCTACGTATAATTGACCAAGAGCGAACAAAGGCTTTTTCAAGTATAAACTACGATGATCGAAACATTGACCTTGGGATTTGTTTATGGTCATAGTAAATGCTAAGAACAGAAGAAATTCCGTATAGGTTAAAGGGTAAGGAAGATGTGTTTCCTGTAGTTGATGTTATTTTTGGTATAAATACTATGGATCCAATTTTTTCTCCAGTTATAATTTCTGCTTCAATGTTTAACTTTATTAATTTTGTGACTTGTAATCTTGTCCTATTACATAAACCATCTGCTATACATAGATTTCTTATTGGCATAACTATAACTCCAATTTGCAAATTTAGTTCATGTTGTGGTAAACCTTCACGAACATTATTTAAAATTTTTATCGGAAAATTTATTAATATATTATTATCTGACTTATGAACACCTTTACATGTAGCATAATCTACGCTATAGTAAGTTATTCACTTACTATCAATGTTATTCAAAATCTTACTATCTAAGAAATATGTACACTTATTGTGAGTAGTGAGTATTACCATATTTGTTGAAGAATTATTATCCTTACTAAAATTTTTCGACAATATGTCATTAGTTTTCTACTTTTCTGGTATTATAAATGTTTTAATTTTTTTTTCTCCTATTTCGAGCAATAATTTGGAAATTTTTTATCAGCTGAATGAATAATTATGTTAAATTTCAAAATTTTGAACAATGATCGAAGAAATGAAAATTTTTATTGTCTCTAAATTTATCTTACTTCTATTACTGTTTTTTAAAACTGGTGAAATTTTTCAAAAATCTTTGCCTAATACTATAAGTTTATTTCCAAAATTACTTATTGTATTACAAAAATCTTGTACGGTTCCTCCAACTATTTCGAGAGCCTTTTTAGGAATCATAGATGCTTTATCCTAAATCATCAAAATAACTATACTTAATTTTTTTTTTCAGTTTTAATTTCTAAAAACGAGCTGTAAATCATATTTCAATCCAGTGGTGAACAAAATGTTTTATGACTGGTCATCCCCTTAGGAAGGAAAACAGACGCAATACCAGTCCAAGCCATCGATACTTTTTTTTTTCCTTCAGAAATGAAGTAATAAATTGTTTTGTATTAAATTATTTTTCCAAATCTTCCTTGGCCGTCTAAAAAAAAAATGTTTGAATTTCTTTACAAATAGTTTTAAAAATATTCCTTTGGTCACCATTCCATTGTACAGTGACTGAAACCGTACCATTGTACAGTGACTGAAATATTTATTTACAGAAAGCAATTCCTTTAATATCATCAATCTGTTCCGACCTTATATTTTTTAGAATTGCTACGTTAAATGATGCACAAGATTTATCTTCCAATAATAAAATTTATTAATATGAAGCAAAGCTAGATTTTCTGTTTCATTAGGAAAATCTTCCGAAAAATGATTTTTATATTATTTCCAACTTTTATCACCTTGAACGTTTTCTGAAAGTAAAAACCACGCAAAGAATTTTCTCAATTGAAAAGGAAGCATGACCGTCCTGGCTTCTTCAAATATATCATAAATTTGACTATCATTTTCTATCAACCGTTTAATCGACCTATTGATGTATGTTTCACCATATTTTTGCTTTTTTGTCACCTTTTAATTTGGTTATTAAAAATATACTCTTCCGGAATATTTACGTAGTTTAATAATCTAGCATGATCATCTATTTTATGTAATTCAAACCAAGCTGTACTAGGCGTTTGCCAATTTTCCGTAGGTATCGATACTTTTCGTGGTACTATGAAATATCGAAAACTATCGATTCTTTGATACTTTCATGAAGTATCGGGTATTAGACATTTTTTAAAAACATTTTTCACTAAACTTGAATTTGTTTCATGCAATTGAGGGTTCAATACGCTAATACAATGGAAAAGTTCCTTTTACAAAAAATAAATTGTTTGCTAACTAAAATCTTATTCGATTAGGAATTTTGATTTATTACATTAACATTTAAGAAAGTACAGAAGGTATGTCCAATAACTATGTCCTCATCATATATTGTACGTATATGTGTACAACTACATTAATTTTTACCATTTGATATCAATATTATTGATAAGCAGAAGCCGGTAACAATGTTGTGTGTTGTTCATCTAGCTTATAACTAACCATACAATTCTATACGGGGCGATATGTGTTTTAGTTAAGTTCCGAGAAACTTTCAAGTAATATATAGCTCATAAAATAAGTGCATAAAAAAGATAATAATTTTTCAAAATAATTAATTCTTTTACTGACACTTTGATACCATTTAATACTTAGTAAAAAGTATCGATACTTTGACACTGATACTTCTCAATGCGCCGATTTTATGATACCGTACGTATCGATACTTTTTGTCAGTATCACAAAACCCTAGCTTTGAGCGAACATGTTGCAGTATAAATTTTGATTATTACGGGCGAAAAATAATGTGCAGTAGGTTTAAATGAAAATAAACTATGTTAACATAAGGTATGTCTTTTTGTGATCGGTTGGTCGGGGTCTGTAGTACACAACACTTTTTTAGCTTTAACTTAAGGATTTAGACAAACACATTTGCATCTTAAAGATCCCATAACATGATTTTAAGGCATAAATTATTTTGTCCAGATGCAGAAAAAAGAAAAGGTACGTATACTATGCAAACCCTGTGGGCATGAGTGTCAAAGTTCCTAGATGAGTCAAGTCTGATGTCACTAATGACGATGCTCAAATCGCCAAGAAAATCGCCAATTTTTTAATAACTCGATGACCCTATAACTTTAGTTAGTAATTTCCAATTATACCATGTATCAAGTTTTTTACCCAGTAACCCAGGCGACGCGACGGCGAGTTAATACCATGTTAATTAAATAAAATAAGGTAGCAACAGAACCAAATAAAAATTAATACATAGCAACATAACCAAAATCCCAAGCTTTTTACCCAAGTAACCCGGAGGAAAGCAAGATGTGTTTTAATTAAATATATTATTCATCAAATAACAATATAATATAAACCCCCAGTTTTGTATCCCAGTAACCCGGGAAACAGCAAGTTATTTCATTAAATAAATTAATTTTTTTTCCTCTGAATATTGTTATTTTAAAAGTTTTTTTTTGAACTTTTCTAAGCACCGTAACCTTCAACTCATCCTTAGTCAACTCAGAGATATTCGTAGGTAGATATCCATCACGTGCAATATTATAAGTAGCTACTAGGTCTGCCATCTGAAATAATTTTATTGCTTAATATGAGTGACAAGAGTATATATATATAATAAAGTTTATACAAACCTTTTTGATAAAGAAAGTACATGAGTTTAATCGCATACTGTCTAGAACTTTATTATACTTTTTAAGATGTATACAACGTTTCGGCTATATATTAACAGCCCTTCTCAAGTAAACTGTAACAAATAATTCAATACAAATACATATACGTATGACTGTACAATAATCACATAATCTGAGAAAGCGAAAACAATGACCGAAGTCTCAAACTTACAAGTAAGCCACGTCGAATCTTAAACCTAAAAAGTAATATAACAATACTTATATTTTGTCACCTTACAAGTAACGAGCATATACTGCTTAGTACACAACGTACACTGAGGTGTTAGACCGCAATCACAGCCCAATGATAAATAACTATGAGGCGCATTTTCATTGAGGTGTAAGATAAGTACTCATGTGCAACCTTGTACAAATTGTATTTACGCAATACTAATAATCAGGCATATTGTGTAAATATTGTTTGTACAAGGTTGCACATGAGTACTTATCTTACACCTCAATGAAAATGCGCCTCCTAGTTATTTATCATTGGGCTGTGATTGCAGTGTAACACCTCAGTGTACGTTGTGTAGTAAGCAGTAGATGCTCGTTACTTGTAAGGTGACAAAATATAACTATTGTTATACTACTTTTTAGGTTTAAGATTTGACGTTGCTTACTCGTAAGTTGGAGACTTCCGACATTGTTTTCGCTTTCTCAGATTATGTGATTATTGTACAGTCATATGTATATGTGTTTGTAATAAATCATTTTTACAGTTTACTTGAGAAGGGCTGATAATATACAGCCGAAACGTCGTACACATCTTGAAAATTATAATAAAGTTCTAGACAGTATGCCATTAAACTCATGTACTTTATTTATTAAATCGTCACTGTCGTTAGCATCAAAACATTAAAACCTTTTTGATATCTTTCAATGAGTTTAGCTAACGTCACCTTTTTGAGCTTCCTATAGAACTCGTGTTTTTCAAACTTTCTCTAGAACGTATGTTCTTTCCAAAGCGCGTTGGAGCGAATGATCTTTTAGTGAGTCATACTTTCTAATATAGTGACGCTGGCTGTAGTACTTATTTAGAGTTGTTGTCTCTTATTGGGTCGTTTACTACTTCCTATTTCACTGAGCCTTTATTGGTTGGTCTTACTTCTATAACAGCACTAATTAACTGCTCTTCTCTAACGTGATAATATCCCACAATAGTATATTCGTTTCTCCTCGTAAACGGTAACGCTTATGATTATTTGGATAATTTCCTGTTCACGATGTACAATATTATTATTGAATAATAGTCGTCGATTGCTATGGTACATTTGACAACTTGAGCTTTGATACCTGTAGCTTTTTTAATAGTATCATCTCCTTGTATTTACACACTATACATTCAACTACGAAGTCCTATAGAATCAGTCGTAACTCGACCGTTACATTTATCCTTTATCATACCAATCACTTTCTTATTCAATCTTTTTACACGTAATTCATTATTTTCTGAGGTATGCAATTTTCCACTATCCTCTTTAATTATTTGATACATGGCAACTCTACGTATTTCATATATAAGATTGTCGGTGTAAGTGCATAGAACTTTACATTTACCTCCAACTTTGTTGTCATATTACCATGGTGGAAATCATACACTAAAGTTTTCGAAATATCTTATGCAGTTAGACCAACATATATCGGCTTTTTCATAGTCGTTTAAGTGTGAGCAAGCTGTATTGCAGCAAGATCCTCCAAAAATATAGTACGACAATGAAAGTTCGGCTTAGCAATCAATTATTCCGCTCCATATCTACCTTCCTATCCATTTACTAATTGAACATCAATACATTTTCTCTCATTATTCATTGTCTTACCATACACAGCATTTATCATCTGTTTGAAAAATAGCTTCTCAAACTCACTTTTCAATCGATGTCTTTTTTCTGTATTTAAATCAACATGCGATTTTAAGCAAGCACTTTGCTTGAAATTAAGAATTCTATAAATTTTTTTATAAATCAAACGATAATAAATAATATATCGTTTTTATGATTTATAGTAGTCATTAACTTGTTGTCACGTGAGCCTGGAGCTGCTAAATGTTCTGGACAAAGGGGAGATTTTTATGATCGTTTTCTATGTTTTCTAGATACTCTAAATCGACTTCTAATATACAACCATAAACTAAATCATCTTTAATATTAAGGATGTTTAAATTCTCAATATCATTAACCCATTTGAATTTACCGTATGGTAGATATTGAGTCATGACCAATCCATATCAATTATTAACATCGAAATAGAAAAGATAACTTGACTCTTGTTTATCATTGAATCCTTATTGTAGATATTTATTATTAGCTTTTGCATACCTATTACTATATTTACTAATTATACCTGCTTCAACAAACAGGAACGTATCTATGTCTGTAAAGAGGTCTAACTTAACCTTAGTATGTGTAAGCATAGCATCCCAAGGAAGTCCTGTTATTGTGTAGCAGTGGACTGGGTCAAGATCATATGCTTCTATATATGTATTTCAAAAATTTTCAAAGATATCTGCTAATAATAGCTTGTAAGTTTTCAAGTATAAGTCTGAATAATGACCTAAGTTTTTTGTAACAAACGTAATCCCTACGTTTCTAGCATGTTTATACTCCCGGTCAATTATATCTGCTTAATGCTACTTACTGTAGAATTCTACTTGACTGGGTAATTGTTCATCTTTCAACTTCTCTAAACTGGTCACATAGTCATATGGAAACACACCTTTCCTTTGCAACAATTTTATTTTATCAAGTGAATAATAATTACATAGCTGTTTTAAGATAGGTCTGTCTTCTAGATATGAAGCTAATTTATCCAAAGATGAAGCCATAGAACGAAAGCAATCTTAAACTCTAGTTTTTTTGTTGTTTTTTTTTCCTACCTGTACAACAACTTAAAATCATTTTTACGGGCACCCTCTATCATCTTAGTGAGGGAGGTGTTGATCCTATCCCCATCTGTAACCACTTATCCTAGTGCCCGCGCCATAAACCATATACGCCTTGTCCCACCTCACCCAATCAATATGCCCTCTCTTTTCAACCCCGGATCCTATATTTCTCCAAGTAGTCCCGCACCTACCTAGAGCGCCCACGAAGCACACCCCTGGCTCGCCCATAGTGCAGGATCCTCTTTCCCCCGCAACTGACTAAGACATGCGCCTTAGACAACTGAGCTACAACTGCTCCTGAAAAACCTAAAGTTTATTTTGCTACTATCTATATAAATATTTAGTGAAGGAAATGTATCGGTCCATATTTCGAGTAATTTGTATCGTACGTCCTCCAAAAGGGGTCGTTGTTGCTATTTTTTTTAATATAAAATGCGAGTCACAATCTGTTAAATTATGAAAAAATATATGAATTAATCTTAACTCATGATAATTCATGTTGCAACTGTTGTGAGCTGCCCCTCAAAAGTTTCCTGATATATGGCAGTGTTCTCTCACATTTAAATTTTTTTACTATAATTGTTGACATATATTACACACTTGAGCCGAAAGAATGGCTACTTTTTCTCTGCCAGTCAATCTTATCTCTTCTGGATTCTTTAAAGTACTTTCCAATTGAGAAGGTGATTCAAAAAGTTTCTCCACAAACCCTTTTAGAGGTATTTTTAGACGTTTGTGTATTTAGAAGTCGTGACAAATCTTTTATCAATATATAGTGATATTTAGTTGTTAAACTGTCATCTTTATCTGTATATTTATCTTAAATGATTAGATGATTTTTATGTCCATCTATCTTAGTGCTTGTTATATGACGAGGTGATGTTTTCATTTCGTTGTCAAGCATATATAAATTAATCGAAATACTTTTTTGTTTCTTAAATCTCGTAATATATTTGGAAAAAACAGGAAATTCAATATTGTTGAAGTATAACTCGTTTTTGAAGTCTCTATACTTTGTAACACGTTGAGAATATTTGTTAACTGGGTGTATTGTATAGCCCACATAAAACATTTTTCATCATTATTTTTTACATTGATGCATGCTTGTCTCCACTTAATACATTGAGGTAAAGGTATATATGAACTACCTTTGATAGGTTATAACTTATTCATATTTTTATTCAGATTCAAAATTGATTGCATGCTCGAACCGGAATCTCTATCTTCAATACTATTTTGTATAAGTTGTTGAATATTCTCGTGGAACCAAGTCTCTATATCAGTAGTATGATATATCGCTGTATTTTCTGTATTAAAATACTGGACACCGCTCACTTTTACATCAGCTTTTTTAATATGAAAGTTAGCTGCTAATATTGCTTAAACTTTTACACCAGTTTTAAATTTATCTAATACGTTATAAATTTTGGACTTTAATAATTTACCAGCATATTTCATAACGGTCGATACATCATGGTGATTACGTTTTGTAATAACATCAGATCATATACGATTTTAAAGGCAGAATCAGTATTATCCTAAGTTAGCTCTAAATCATGTATGTTTAAATCTCCCCCAGTTTTATTTAACCATTTTTGAATACTCAAAAAATGTGAAAGGTTGCTTGATAACTTTTCTGGTGTTATATAGCAATACTTTTTTTAAGCTCATTTTTTAATGAATCTATATTACAAGTTATTAAATCATTCCATTGTAGCACATCAGCGCCATCTGCTTCACCTTTTTGTAAATGCTCCAAAAACTTCCATACGTATTTAACGATCTCAGTAGAGTAGAACGGAGTTAGCACCATAACACCTAAAACAAAAAACAGCAAAATGTATCTATTTATGTACAAGTGCATGATTTAAAATAAATATTAACATTTACCTTTTGCCCAACCTAGCTTACTTAACACCCGTAAATATAGTCTGCTTGATGTAGCCTCCTCGACAAATTTAGGTAGTTCCTTAATCGACCTAAGCAATACCTTGTAGCCGTCTTTCCTATAAAGAATTAGTTATACCTATAGCTGTTCCCCTGAGATGTTGCTCGAGTGAGCAACTAAAGAGAATGATTTTCTTAGGGGCCCTACTCATATTTATAATGCCAGCGGAGAGCATCAAAAATAAGATGGATAACGCTAATTGGTTGGTTTCCTTAGTCGATGGTAAGTAAGTACATTATTCACATACAGACTGCTTATACTACATATCTCAACCAATAACTCCGCTCGTTCCCAACACTTATTCATAGAATTCCAAACAATATTATAGATTTTAGTGAATAAGCATTTAGATTGTTGATTATACGGATTTAACTAACCACTGATCGTTATCAACGTCTTCTATTCCGTTACTTTTAATTCTAAAGAGCCGTATAATATTAGTAGGATCTGCTTTAGAAAGTATACTTATCAGTCTCCTATTGAAGTAACATCTCCAAAGCCGCTCTTTAGGTACCAAGATATCTCGAAGAAATTCCCAGGGTTTAAAGACATCTTGAAGACGCTCTCTAGCTTTTAAAATGGCACAATGAATTCAGAAGATGGACTACCTTGTTGGTGTTCAGGGCTTCCGGAAATCTAACAATATATTCATTCCTAAGAAACTTGCTACTACTCCAGTCGTATAAGGAGTTCTACATATTTATTTTTTTAACCACCATGTAATTGGTCAAAGCTTCTTGATGAAAAGCGTCGAGTGAATAAGTGGCTAACAAATAACTTTCACGGATTACCTTGAAAATTAGTTTCAATTCCATACAGGTTCTATGTCACAATTTTGACAAAAGCGGTGAAAAATGCGCGGAAAATTTTCGTTAAAGGATTAAATAAGAAACGGTGACTAGAAGGAATTCTATATCGAATGTAAGTATTTTTATATCATATTGTTTCACAAATTTATTATCACTCACTATTTACTTTTTTTTTGGAATCATCTGTGATCCTATCTGTTAAGAGTCTGATTCTAGTAAAGGTTGAATTTCCTCATCACACACATACAAATCGTCCGATGTGTGCGATTCAGAATGTGCAGGCACAAAAGAAGTTGTTAATCGACAGTCGTCAATCATACAAAGAACGGCAAGAACATGTTTGGATGTGTAATTTTAGTAAATTTATGAATAAAAAAAGAGAAAGAGATTAAAAATTCTTGTACTAATTTTAATATTTCTACTGATAAAAAAAAATTGGAAAAAAGGAGATTGGTAGGAGTACTGAAAAATTAAAGGTTGTTTACCGCTTGTGGGAGCGAGGTTTAGGTTCTCACTATCTCCTATTTCTATCATAAGCTTAGAAAATTATATTAAGTTATTCTTGAGGATTTGAGACTAAATATAATTATTAAAAACGTAAGCTCAGTTGATAAAACTATTTTGAATCCTACTCAGATATCCTTAAGGTCTTAAGGCACTTGTCAACTCAGTCGGTAAGGTTACATATAGTATTGAAATGAAAAATTATAAGACATAAGTTTTCAAACTCAACCTTACTAAGTATATTAATTTCAAATTTTAGCTTGGTCGGTACGATTATTTTTAATCCTACTCAGTTATCCTTGAGATCTTACGACATTTGTTGACTTAGTCAGTAAGGTCACGTATAGTATTCAAATAAAAAATTATAAAACAGAAGTTTCTAAACTTCAACTCACTAAGTATAATAATTTCAAACTTTAGCTCAGTCGATAAACCTATTTTTAATCCTACACAGTTATTCATAAGGTTTTAAGGCACTCTTTAATTCAATCGGTGAGGTCACATATAGTATTAAAACAAAAAACTATAAGACGGAATTTTGAAAACTCCAACTCACTAAGTATAATTATTCTAAACTTCAGCTCAGTCGGTAAAACTATTTTGATTTTTTGAGGTACAAGATTAAATATGATATGATAAAGATTTTTATTCGCTATGAGATTGGATAACCCCAGACATAGCTTATTAATTTGAAAATAAGATTTCGAAATAATGTTTTTCTTGTATAAATAAAAATGAATAAAAGACATTAGGAGCCTCGATCTCGCTCCCACCTGTGGTGAACATCCTCTTTTTTTTTCTCTCTTACACATCTTTTTAAAAAAATTTTTTTTCTACAAAATTACAAATATAAAATCAAAATTATAGAATACTAACAAAATATATAAATCTTAAGAATACATAAGAACAATAGAAATTTGTTTACAGAAAGTTGTATAAAAAATAGGAGTACTGGTTGATGATGCAAATAAGTCATAAGCTGAAATTTGATCGACGTACTAATTTGCATCGTCAACCAGTACTTAAGCGCCCGGAGTGGCCACCAGGGGGAACTTCTCTTTCCACAACCAGGGGACTTGACATTACCAAACCTTCTGGTCTCCCCTTCACTCTGTGCGAGGGCGAAGGGGATTGCCAAATGGGATGGTGTATTTTCGGTCAAGACCCCCAGCATCTTCCCACATCTCGGTGATCTTCCACCGTGCCATCATACTGGAAACTACACCCGGCTTCAGGGAGCGTTGGGAAGGAAGGACGAGAGATGTAGTAGCTAAGAAACGAAAATCAATTTGTTATTATGAATACATACATATAACTGAATAGAAGATAAATACTTACGTGTAGGTTTTAAAACCGTAGCTCGTTTTTTCCTCGCTTTTTTAGATTGGGAGCAGACGAAAGAGGGTACGAAATGATATAGCATGTAAGTAATATATATGCATATACATTATATGTACATCTATATTTCAGAGGACGTAGTAAAGTACTCACCCGAAAGCTTGTTCCCCAGCTTCCTACTCTTCACTGCACGAAGCTGGGTTGGTGCGGCAGCAGATGTAAGTGCTTCCACCACAGCTGTTGTCAGCTTCCACCTTCTCCTTTCCTTCTTCATCGACACAGCTAGTGGCTGCATCAGTATCGAAGGTATCGAAAGAGGCCATGGAAGGTTCTTCTAAAACTTTGTGGAAGCAGAAGGATCGACTACGGAAAAATGTATAGACATAGGTAATAGGTGAAGGAAAGGTATATAGGTGGAAATATAGATATAGATCGAAGTTAAGGTCTAGGTATAGGTACAGATACAGGTATAGTACATAATGAGAAGTTAACCTGGAGAACGACACATTTGTGCGCCAAATATGGATCGTGGTTCTGTGTTGGTGTTGTATCTATCATCATTCTCGTGTCCTAGTCATTCGCACCGGGGCAATAACCTGGGTTCGTAATGTTGGTATGCTCGGTGAACCCGTATCAGGGACTACTGTACTGCCCTATGCCAACATACGGTCAAGATCGTCCAAGTCATCGAGAAAGTGCCGGTGGCTCTCCATCATGGACTTGACGACGAACTAAAATGATTTCTCATATATACAATGACTCGAAGGGCATTTACCTATCGAATTTAATTTTTTTTTTTTTTTTAAATAGCCCTTATTTCTATAAACATCGAATTTTGATGAATCTCTTTCAATTTCAAACCAAGTCAATTTGAATAATCAAATTAAAATTATTGATGAGACGAAAAAAAACCCACCTCGACCCCGGAGTCGAACCGGGGAGCTCTTTCTTGCCGGGATCAATAGTTTTAATTTGACTACTTGTATTTACTTGGTATGGATTTGAAAGAAATTCATCAAATTCTATTTTTATTGAAATAAGGGCTATTTAAAATATAGCGATTTCTATCACGTATGAAGGCTTCGCGCTGTACGTTGAAAAATAAAAAAATAAAATTTTATAGGTTAATTCCATTGGAGTCATTGTACATGTGATTATATATTCGCCTATCTTGGAATCATGTTGTATGTAGAGCATTCTTTCTCTCTGCTCTCTACTCGTACTGATAGAACCCTTGATATTGAGGGAAGGACGACTCTGATTGGTTGAGACATCACGACCAGTGTAAGCCCTCCACTACTTAACTAAAGAGTTATCCGAATATTCATCATCACCACCTGGCAGACAACTACCGTAGTACACCTGATATTTTACTTGAGGATTTTCGAATATTGCGTCACCACCTAGTGGATAACTATGATACTACACAGGAGAAAATCATACGAGTTGGTTATTTTGAGTTGAAATTATTTTGAATTTTCGCGAATCAAATTATACATGATTGTTTTCATTTCCAAATTCAAATTTTTGGCGCTTCAAATTTTATTCAGAAATTTAAATTTTCGTTGTCCATTTTTCAAATATTTTTTTCATTTTTTAATTCGAACAAAATAATTTTCTCAGCCTAAAGCCTTCAACAAACCGGAAAAAAATAGAATAAAATAATTCCAGAAAATCGCGTTTAGCATTTCAACTCTCAACCTTTTAAATGTCAAGGTATCACTTAGACAACTAAGCTAATGATACCTGGTCAGATACGAATAATTTTTCTCTAATACGGTTGTAAGTTATAACCATAATTTAAATTTGTCCATTCTAGAAAAAAATCTGCTTAATGTTTGTAAAGAATAAAAAATATCATGAGAATTTCAGGAATCGTAAAGTTTTTGTATCTCAACATTTAGATGAGTCAAAGGAGTGTTGGTACTAAAAATGCGCTTGGTTTGGAGATCTTAAAGAAGGTCGTACAATAGTACAACAATTAAGTGGTACTCGGACTGAGCGTACTTCAAAAAAATTGTTCGTCAATAGTACGATAATTCGAGCCCCTGCAATGTGAGTGCAGTACTGCACTCCACTGCGCTCGGACTGACAGATTATCTACTGGTTTCTCTTTTTATTGTTTTCTCATTTTAGAAGCATTGATTATTATGAAGGACTGTTTCTTAATTTTCATAATTAGCGGAGAAATATATGACGATTTTGATGCCGAAAATTATTTTAATTCCAATTGCTTTGTTCCTTCTATAGGTTTCATACAGTGGAAAGATAGTGTACCTGGTGCTTGTTTTGGATATTTAAATCATTTTTTCAATTCGTTAATTTTTGTCTACCGCTCTTGTGGAGTTATATGTGAATAAAAAACAGTGCACGTAAACTTAGCACATTTGACGGGTGCTGTAGCAATATACGCGGCACGCGCAAGGCTCTTAGATTTGCGGAACTTCAGAATTAAGCCTACATCCTGTCAGTGTTCATTTGTATGTAATTTATATAGATTCTGCTCTCTTAACTAAAAACTTGGTAAACATTTAGCTAAAGACTTGCTCTTTCTATTAATATGAGTTTTATTAAAAAAAATGCATTTTTTTGTACTAAAGAAAAAAATCCCGGAAAAAAAATCACACTATTAGAAAAAACAGATAAAAATATGCAAAATTCATATGTTAATATTTTTTTTGCTCTGCTCCCTCAGATTGTCAGAGAGTTGTACAGAGTATGATCTATTAGAACAATGCGCCATCCCAGCGCAGTGTTCCGCTGTCAATGGAATGACTAATATACAAATATACGCACTAGGAGCTGTGATCCACAATTTTGTCAACTCGGACTTGGGAAGTCCAATTATTTAACCCTAGCAGCACAATGCTATATTAAACTTTGAAGATACGAACGCAAGTACTCTAACAGCAAAACCAATTTCTCTGTTTTTATGTCTCTGAATTCGTGGAACTTTAATTTAATGTATCTGTTTCTTGTTGGAACAAAGTTCTTCATCGCAAGTTACGGGCTCTAAGCGGATAGGGGCTGGACCGAAAAAAGTGTAACAAGACTTATTCTGACAGTTTTTGCTATAGTTTCAGCCATGTATAAACTATATACATCGCCACACACAGCTCTCCCACGTGCTGAAAGACTTAACGGCTCTCTTCTCTTCATCTTTCTTTGGTTATACTTAGCTAGAAGCTTCTTACTTTTATGGAATAAAATTATATCACACATGTTATTGTAAGATGTTCCATTTTGTTTAAAAATTCAAGAAGATAAAAAAATAACAATTAAAGATAAAACTGAACTTTGCTCAATGCTCTATGTTTCATAGATTGGAACTTTTAAACAAACTCACTGATATTAATTAAAATCTGATTTACAGATTAAAATTCCAGATCTCATTACAGCTAAACAAAGTTTATCAATAATAATATTCTTTACAGATATAACAGCCATTTCAACTTGTGCTATGAATCATAAAATTTGAAAAAATTTTAATTTCTTTGAAAGCTATTTTTTTTGCTCAACACAGGATCTCGATAAAGACAATACATCTTATGGTTATGATAATGTTCGTTGTTATTTACTCCAATAAATTGTTACTTTGCATTTGAGTAATAATAGTGCCGCTAATAATAAACCATTGCGATTGTGACTGTAAGTTACTCGCCCTAAAGCAATTTTCAATGTAGTATACATACAAAATGGTAAGTGGCCCGGTTCCTTCTAAGTAAATATCTTATTGTACAACTTGAAATAAACAATCATTACTTTGAGGAGTTAAGAATATTTCAGACCTTTTTTTCTAGCCTACTTTTAATATTTTATTTGAGGTAGTTACGTCCTAATATGCAATACATAAGAAAAGTTTTATCCCTTAGTCACGAAGCATATACATATTTTTATAATAATTTATGATGCTGTCGGATATACAAGATACATTATAAATTTTTTTATAATTCTTTCCATAATTTATCCACTAATACATCGTGTAAAATAAAAAACAACACTCTTTGCATTTAAAAATTTTTAATCATCGCCCAATTAATATTAACATAAGCTAGATTTTTGTTTAACTGAGTGCCTAAAAATTCACCATCTGAGATTTTATAAAAATGTTGCATGTATTGTTAAAACTGTATATGCAATTATTATTCCTATACCATGTTATTAACAAATTCATTTTAACAATAAATACGATGTTTTCCAGCAAATCTGAGATGGTGAATTTGTAGGTATGTAGTCAGAGTAGTAAACTAGCTTCTGCTTATTTTAATCGGATTATCATTAAGTATTAAGATACAAATTTTTTTTTACTTGCATGATATATTGATGAATTAATTTGGAAAAAATGTTAAAAAATCTACAATGTACTGAATGTCCCAGATAGTAACACATATAATTTCAAAACTGATGTAATGCTATTTGACTGATGGATATACCTGTTTTTATGCATACTGAAATATTGGGAAAAAACAACCTAAATACAACCTGTTTAGTTACAGTAACATTGACTATCTGCATAATTTATATAAAGAGAACTTAATTTGATTTATGAGCGAGCTTCAAAATTTTCTCCATAGAGGATCCATTTGGGATAGATACATTGAAATATCTTCATTACATAATAACTATTACTGCTTATGTATTATGTGTATTCTCAACAAAATGATTATTAACATATTAACAGTAATATATAAATCGAACGTAACAAACACTTAAACATATAATTATATTGCCTCACTACTTTTATTCTATCGATCAACCATCACTCTCATATTCTTCTGAAGTATCGGTATCGCTTTGTTCTGTATGATTATTATCGTCGTCGATGTCCTTCAAGGATGTGGAATCTACATGGATTCCACGAGGAATGGACATGAAATCCATGTTGATTTCACGTAAAACATTCCACGGGGAACTCTGCAACGGGGTATCTAATTAATAAATTAAATTACGTGTATATAGTTCAATTCACTTAATGCACTACTCACTTAATCCTTATGCCTTTATTGAATAATAAAATTAATAGAATAAAAAGAATCATAGGTAGACACTACAACGGTCTGATCCAAGTCCAATAACCCAACTAATAACGATTTTTAACATCTCTGTGTATATATATAATTGACATACTTAAGTTAATTTAGTATGAGTGATGATGAATAGTTCAGGAGTGTTAGAGCTAAAATGGTGTCACGTACATAAAATAATTTACCAAGTTTAAGATTATGGTAGCATAAGATGTAATAATATGTATGTAAAAATACGTACGAACACAAGTAAAGACGTATGTGTATATAAATATTTGTATATATATGTGTGTGTGTGTGTGTGTGTGTGTGTGTGTGTGTGTGTGTGTGTGTGTGAGTGTGAGTGTGTTTGCGTGTGTGTGTGTGTGTGTGTAAATAAATATTTTCCGTAAGTTTTTTTAAAAGTTCCAATCGATGAAACATAGAGCATTGAGCAAAGTACAGTTTCATCTGTAATTGTGTTTTTTATCTACTTGAATTTTTAACACAAAAATGGAGCACCTTACAATAACATGTGTTATATTATTTTATGCTTTAAATACGTGCATAAATACTATAATATTTTTTTTATAACAAAATAAGAATTTTTTTTTTTAATTTATAAACAAAAAAAAATTTTTAATTTAAGTGATACGAATTTTTTCTTTTATTTAAGATGTAGGGAAGTAGCTGACGTGATTTTTATTAAGGTAACATCAATTTCATTTTAGTTATTTGTTGTTCATTAAAAAAAATAACATTTTTGTGGGATTGATCGTATACATACACATATATAGTACACCGATATCTGACCTAGGGACTCGGATTCTTAAAGGTAATCATACTACGAACGAAATAAGCCCAAACTCAATTTTTCTGGTTAAAAATTCATCGAGCGCACGAATTTCGAGCATTTTTTTCGCTTTTTGGCACATTGTGCAATGTCTTGTGGAGAATTTGACTCGCTGACGTAACCGACGACTTGACCGTTATTTAAAATTATATAATTTTTAATGATAAGAAATTTGTTTTTCAATAGTATTAAAAAATCTTTTAAAATACATTGATTTTATGCAGTCATATCCTTGTAGTACATCTCATAGAACCCTCCGTTTGTAGAAAAAGAAAAATCCATAGCAATAGCGACTTTAAATTGTGGGTATATTCCGCAATCGTCGCAAGTAAGTTATGTGGCAGCGTTGCATGATCGGAGGTATTAGCAGAACTCTGCCGTATCGGCGGGTAGATACAGTAGACTCCTGACGTAGTTTACTGGTGGATGTGTTCCGCAATCTCACTAGTAAAAAAGCAGACGACATTTTGGGAGCTCTTTTCTCGCGCTCTTCGAAACTTCGCACTATAGGGTATATAAGTATAGGCTGTGTTCCGCAATCACCGCGTAGTTCGCTAATAAGATAGCATGATGAGTGCAAGAGAGACAGCATCACATGGCATGCTGTCTCTCTTGCACTCATCATGCTATCTTACTGGCGGCGATGGCGAAACTCAGCCATACGCAGTCCTGCAAGCTCTCCTTTTTGTCTTCGTGAGTTTGTTTATGCGTTTAGGCATAAGCAGACGACGAATATGTCACATCAGAGAAAATGCGTGAGAAAGCATCAAGCATGTATTGTCCTCTGCTTTTTAACTGGTGAGATTGCGGAACACATCCACCAGTAAATCACATCAGGAGTCGGTCTTATCTACCTGCCGATGCGGCAGAGTTCTGCTAATACCTCCAATCATATGCAACGCTGCCACATCTATCAAAAATCACCTACTGGCGACGATTGCGGAATACACCCTGTATTTGTAAGAAAAAAATTAATAAATTTGTATAAACAACAAAACTAAAGACAAAGGGTGCAGACTAATGCGTTAATACATACACTCACACACCTATCAATAGTCTCGAGTCTCGACCCGTGCGTTTATGCATACACATGCATACACGTACACAAACACTGATCAACCAACTATCACCTTCTCCTCGAACACGTTTTCTCACGACTCAAAGTGTAGTCCCACGGTTGCGCCTAAATGAGAGTGGAAACGGCAGCACCATTTGAGGCTATGAGAGTGAGACAGAGGTCAAATACGTACCTCTCTCTCACTCTCATAGGCTCAAACAGCGCTGCGGCAGCAATCATAGAATCGTACCTTTACGACTTCTCTACAAGCACGCACGCATACGCACTCATAACTGACCGAGATTTAATACTTCTCCTCGAGCATACACACATACGCTCACCTTCTCCTCCAGAACAGCGATCTCAAACGTCGCACCAAACCGAATGCTAAAGCATAATATATAGATATACTTTAGTATTACGGTTGGTGCGGCATTTAAGATCGCTGCTCCAGCACGCGCACACATACTTTCTCCTCAAACACACACACAAACACACACACACAAACACACACACACACACACACACACACACGCAAACACGCATGCCTCCTTCTTGAACACAATTATCTTCACCTCTGTCGATTCCACGTGCACACACCCGCTACTCGCAACTAATCTAAAAATACATACATACCTTACTACACCGATGCTCCTAAACACGAATAGAAGACCTGCTCCTGAACACAACGATCTGATGCTGGTGAAGCCCTCGTTATACTGTAGGTGCTCAGCGTTCGATTGATGGCTTGATGGCAGTATGGCACTTGACATGACCGTCTGTCTCGAAGTCGTAAAGAAAATTTATTTTTGTGTCCTTGCCGGCTTTTTCCCCCGTTCACGCGCCCGGCTTTCTAAAAAAAACAATTAGCATTAAGGCAATTAGTGCGCTTTATTTAACAAGTATTAGTCAATAATTGTATTCTAAATAATGTTTGAATGCCTAATTAATTATGATCACTTATTAAATCAAAATTTCAAATTATCTCTACTGTATACTAAATTTGAAATTCACACTCTTAAAAAGCATCTACCAATAAAGTGTAAGCTATGTTACAGTCAACAGCCAATCCTATTAGAGGCTTCACTTTATGGCCAAAAAAACTTTGAGGTAAGATGGTCTTCGGCGATAGCCCTACTTTTCACGAGAAGATAGAAATCCCCTGTCCCGCACTACAGAAATACAAAAATTATTTCAGTAAAATTGACTCTTCTACCTTAGACCTGTACTATTCACAACGTTTACCAAAAAAAAATTAATAAAGTTTCAAGACAAGCGTTATAAAACCTTAAATAACTTCAGTATAAAATTCATATCTAGCATATGCAATAAAAATGTATGCTACATGGCTTACCATACTATTCATAAACAGGAAAAATTAATGATAATACATGTTTTATAAGGAATTATTTGACTTAATAAATGTTTGCTGGAATAAATAAACAAAGATAAGGTCATTTCTACGTTAGAAATTTGCGCTAAATCCTTGTTTCAATGAACGTGAAAGTATGTAAAGTTTGAAATGATTTTAAAAAATTGTCATATCATGCTTTTAGAAAAATTTTAAACTATTGTCATTCTAATTTTTATGCCTATTTTCTTATGCCATGCTAAAAATTCTATACAATTTGTAAGATACATACAATAGGGTGGAGTTGAGGTGGAGGGGGGGGGGGCGTATAGCGGGGGGGGGGGGGGGGGGGGGGGAGGGGGAGGGATGGCTAGGCATAGCGGTGAATAAGTCAAGCAGTATCACGTAAAATTTGATATTGATGTATACTTAACTAAGATTTTGAGTATCTTTCTGTTTGTTGATTGTACCGTTTGTATAAATCATTTCAGAAATAAGTCTTTCATGAAAATTATGTTTGATGTCTTTCATTTCACTGCGCCAAAGTCGGATTCGTGTTCATATGTATTCCTATGTATATTAAGACTAAATCTTCGTTAGTATTGTGCATGTGTTCTGATGCTCGCTTTTGTAAGGCACGTTTAGTCCCACCTACACATTTAACTTTGTAAACATTGCAGGATAACTCGTGTACTGTTTAACCTACATTTTTGGTTTTCGCTTTAGCTAGAGTAATCATATTGTTAACATTATTAGAGATACGAGGTATGTTCAAAGATTAAGGTGAATTTTTAAATTTCGCGGGCTACGTACATTCGATTATCAATTTTTTTTTTTGTTATGTTGGTTCACTCGTCTTGAACATATGTTCACAGTTTTAGCTATATAGCATATTTAGTTTGTTTGTAAGAGGCATAAAAGTTAGAAGTGTTTTGCGTGTTCGGCGATTTTCTGCTGTTCAAAAAAATGAATCAAAGAATTTGTATTTAATTTTGTGTAAAAAATGGAATTAAGTGCTAAAAAACCCTTAAAATGTTGACAGTAACATACAGTCAGTGTACTTTGAGTCAAGAAAATGTTTACAAGTGGTACAAGCTTTTCACAGAAGGTTGAGAAGATGTGAATGACGACGCCCGCCCTGGACGCCCCAGCACATCAACAACTGATGAAAATGTTGAAAAAGTGAAGAAAATTGTGATGGAGAATCGTTGAATCAGTATTAAAGAAGTTGCTAAGGATGTCAGCATATCGGTTGGCTCATGCCATGCAATTTTTTCGGAAATTTTGGGCATGAAGCGTGTGACAGCGAAGTTCGTTCCAAAATTGCTGAATTTTGACCAAAAAAACCGTCGCATGAGCATCGCTCAGGAGTTGTTAAATGACGTCAACGGCGATCCAGATTTACGGGTCATAACTGGAGGCAAATCATGGGTATATGGTTGTGACATCGAAACCAAAGTCCAATCGTCCCAATGGAAGAGCCCAGGAAAGCCAAGGCCAAAAAGGCACGCCAAGTTCGAACAAATGTGAAGGTTTTGCTGGCGGTTTTTTTCGATTACCGTGGCGTAGTACATCAGGAGTTCTTACCACGTGGTCATGCGGTCAATAAGGAGTATTATCTTGAAGTTATGCACCGCTTGCGAGAAGCAATACGAAGAAAACGTCCGGAATTGCGGAAAAACAATTCATGGCTTTTGCATCACGATAATGCACCTGCTTACTCGTCATTGCTTGTTCGTAATTTTTTGGCCAAAAACCACATTGTAATCATGCCTCAGCTACCGTATTCACCAGATTTGGCCCCCTGCGACTTTTTCCTGTTCCCAAGATTGAAGAGACCCATGAAAGGACGGCGTTTTGCCACGATTAAGGAGATACAAACCGAATCGCTGAGAGAGCTCAAGGGCATACCAAAAAGTGCATATCAGAACTGCTTCGAGGATTGGAAAAAATGCTGGCACAAGTGTATTATACCTGAGGTGGACTACTTTGAAGGGAACAAAATAGAAATTGATGAATAAATAAATATTTTTCGAGAAAAATGAAAATTCACCTTATTTTTTTAACAGACCTCGTATATCAGATGATATGAATATTATGGTTTTTAAAAGTGTTACATGTATCAGACTAAGAATCTTTAAAAGTCTAATTTTTATATGTTCATAAATAAAGTCAATGAAATATAAGTTCTCATTTAAAATCTTTCGGGCTCGAAATACGTTTTTGTTGTGAAAAAATGCTTATCGAGTAAAAGAATTTCTTATAACTTTTTATAACCTCTTATTACTTTTAAGAAACAATTGTACTAAAATATTTAAAATATGTGCTGTATAGGGGTTATGAGCCACCTCGAAGTGTCTGGATCATCTAAAAGTGGAACAGTATCATACGCAATGATAACTATCGCAGTTCACCCGATATATAGCCAACTGTAAACTTTCCTTCGATCTAATAGGGTACATTTATACGTCACTAAAACATGTCCCGCTAGAATGCCCTGTCTACACTTATTTAAGATCAAAGTATATACCTGAAGTTTTAATCGTGGCTATATTCTCTACACTGTCAGTTGTGCGAAGAAAAAAGATTTCTGTAACCTATTCCATTTCTTTTCTGAAGTCAAAAAAAATAAATTTTTTATTCTGGGAAATTCAAACTATTTCATTCCCGGTTCAGTAATTTATTTTTGTTGTTGTTGTTGTTGTTGTAAAGCTTTAACAACTAGTTTAGGGCGCTCTATTAAGGCCTCATTGCTATATTTACCCGTAATATATTATATGTATGATTTCCGGCATCGCGTCATGCGTTACGTACCATGTATTATTAAGCATTGTAATGGATATGTACCCTACACAATTTACTAAATCAATAAGAAAATCGTAACTATTTCCTTCAAAATTTGATTCTTTCATTAATGAAAAGCAAAAATATAATCCGTCGTATATTACACTGTTTTAACTTGCATTATTTCAATGATTTTTCGCTCGGTGCACATCGTGAAAAATACACCTGCATAACTGGCCGAACATGAGAAACGGCCATCCCGAAACCACGTCACAAAACTCACTCTACGTTGCCTTACCTTACCTCGTCCCGTTATACCGGACACTTCTCCACCAGGAGGTCTGCTGCAGCTACCTGACTCGGAAATGCCAGCTAATCCTATGAGGGAAACTAGAAAGGGGGAAATAAAGGTGCTCTACGTACACAAAACTCAAACCAAGCAATCAAATTTCACTGATGCCCTGCACCGTTTATTGGCCAAAATACACTTCCTAGAGACAATACACACTGACACCGGCTTCTCTCTATTACCATACATAGCTATGTATACCTAACTATTGCGGCCTTTTCCCTGCTTGGCCTCGGCATCTCAGCTGCAGGTGCACGACCGGTCCCCCCCCCCACCCCCCCCCCTCACCCCCCCCCCCCTCACCCCCACCCCCCCCCCCTCTCTCTCTCTCTCTCTCTCTCTCTCTCTCTCTCTCTCTCTCTCTCTCTCTCTCTCTCTCTCTCTCTCTCTCTCTCTCTCTCCAACATTTCTCTATACTCGACGCGGTTTTTATACCAATTCCGAATTCCCTAAAAACTACAACAGTTTGGCCGGCCCTATCTTGCGACGCGGCTTCAACACTCGTATCCCAACGCAAAGATGGCCGCCCGCGCGTACGACTTTTCTCCTGTAGTCGTGCGGGATGGATTACCGCTATAGAACTACTCTTCCACTACCGTATATACACACTCGTCCCAGTACCCACTAACCCACACACGTACTCGTCTCCACACTAATATTCCTCTTCTCAGCACACTCTCTCCTACCTCACAATACTTAACATATATCCTCTTCTCCTTCGCGGCCCTGGTCTCGTCCATGACTCTCTCTCGGATCTCTCGCTCGTCTCCTCGGCTCCGCGCTTTCTCGACGTCCAACTCGGCTCGTTGCGTTTGCTCAGCTAGACGTGGAACGGCGTTTTGGCGGCCTATTTCCCGGCTCTTCCCTGAGCCCATCGCCAAACGTTGTTTCCTCCGCGTCTGTCTTGGCTTCCGACTTGCTCCTTGTCAACCTTGCGTACGGTACCAATTACAGATACGAAAAAACTAAACCTCGCAGGCCCGAAAACAAAAGTCTGAAAAGACTCGATTTTTACCGTCGAAGCTCCGCGCACGTCTCACTCTCTCGGTTGCTCTTGAACGTGTCGCAAACGTACGTACAGCGGTGGTGCTGTGCCTCTGTTCTCGTACAAACGCGTCCCTTCATTCGTATCTCTCTCTCCACACCAAGCTAGACTCGCTATCCTCCGCATCCTGCTCGTCCCGTCGGCTCTCCCGACTACTCGTCACCGACGGAACCGATCGGCTCTCTCTATCTCTCTCTCTCTCTTGCACACACACATTATACATACACCCAAACGTACAGCTGGTGGCTCTGCTTGCTACAGGCCGTTGCTGCTGTAAGGTATATTCTCCTCACCTCTTCTCGGACTCGTCGTCGGCGGCACCGAAAACATACGTTATTTTACGTGTTATAGGTTGCATCTATATAATTAAATATGGATTTTTCTCTACTTTGGTGGCAGCCGATGACACGCATATGCATAGGTATACAGTGACGGGTTAGCTTTAGCTATCACGTCACAACCTATAGTAAAAAGTTGCGCTCTTTTGCTTGGATTATAAAAAAAATCATTTGAAGTGGTTTTGGGGGTCAAATTTGCGAAAAGTGGTCAAAATGTCCCTTTCGTTCACTGTTCATTTTCGTGTTTCTCACTTTCCGACCCTTGCTGCTCAAACAACAAGCTCACGTACCCAAACTGTGAGTACACGTCAAAAAGTTTTGGGTACTATCTACTTATGGCCACCTGTATCAAATCCAAATTCCATCAATAACAGTCCATAAAGAATGACGATGTAGAATGAAAACACACAGTGATTGGAGCATGACTATATTCATCAATAAATTAATAACATCGATTTCTCGCCTTCTCGCTGAAGGCCTCTTCAGGAAAATACATCATGTAGGTGCGAAAACAATACATCTATACGGACAGTCGTAGCACGCGGAGAGCTACATATCAAAAGCGCATAGCAACATGTCTTAATTAATATGTTTG
>JAPYYV010002212.1:0-50450 GCA_030522625.1 Copidosoma aretas | reverse complement strand
GCTCATCTTGGGCGTGTCACCCTGACAGCCCCGTCGCGGCCTTCTTTGAGATCTCATACGCGCGCGAATGTGGTCGCGCAGGCAGCAGCAGGGGTCTGGGTCACGCGACTGGAATGCCGATGGTTGACTGCACCAGTTTCTCCAGAGATTTCCTCGTTGAATATGGATGAAAGCGAATAAGCGAGTCGGAGAGGCAGAAAAAGATACGCCGATGCCCCGGTGGATTGACGCATCGAGCGCACCAGTATGTACATCTGCCGAGCGCGCGTGACATAATGCACGAATGGCCTTTTTTTTTTCTGCGCGATCTATTTTTCAGCACAGACGAGAGCGCGCTGAATAGGCAGAGAGGTTTATTTATTCGTTTTAGCGGCGGTGAGCTATTTGAGGGCGTACAATGCATACGAATGTACATGGTGATTCTTGTTTTTTGCATCTTGGATTGTCGAGCAAAGGTCGTTGATGTTACGTGGATACAAGCGCACCGTTGTTTATTTACAAATGTATTAGAGGCCAGATCAACGTTTGATTAAGTAATGGCCGGCTGTTACGGGATACGATAGGATGATGATTGTTTTGCTCCAGTGTTTCATTGATTTATTAGTAGATATCCTTTTGAAATGCATGCTATGTTTGTGCACGTGAGTTGGGTACACTTGATCGGTATGCCAAACGAATGATTAGCTCAAACTGCGATACGAGTGAAATGACATAACTCTGGTTCATTACATAAACAGATTCGAACGAATTTTACGAGACACGCACGTAACTGGTAGCGAGCAGGCTTAATCATTTTTTAATAAATTATGCTAGAAAATTTTAGATAACTTACCGAACGATTTTTCCTCAGGTATGTCGACCTGTTTACGGTCGCCACGCATTACTTGAGGGACAACGATGAGGCCAATTTGACGTTCCATCCGTCCCGACTTATGGGCCTGTTCGATATGTCGAATACCGATAGCTTGGTGGATCTTATCAGTGGCATGGGTGTACCGAAAAAGAAGATCCTTATTTCAGCGCCAGCGAGTGCTTACCAGTTCACGCTGAAAAAAGCTGAAGAGAACACGCCGAGGTCGGCTACGGAAGGTGAAAAACCTATCGTGATTGATCGTAAAAAGGTACCATTATTTTATTGATTGTAGGATTATAAATTGTGCGAATTATTGAACCGAATAACTAAAATTTTGCCATGTAGATGTGCGATATGATGAATGATGGGGAATGGACAATCGAAAGGGACGAAGATCTCACGGCACCCTATGCTTTTAAAAATGCTTCGTGGGTTGCTTTTGAAGACGAAACGTCATTAAAAATTAAGGTTGGTTGCAAAATATTGTCATAAATATAAAATTTATCCAAAGTGTACTTGATTAGTTCGGTAAAAAATTTTAACGCTCATGTAACTATACCATTTTTAAATAATTTATTCTTCTTCAGGGTAAATATGTTATTCTGAGAGAACTTGCCGGTTTGGCTTTGCGAGATGTAGAGAACGATCAAAACAACGATTGTGGAGTATCGCTGGCACAAGCCGTATACCGAGCTTTTACTGAAATGAAAAGGAAGACCAGAGAAGTAGTACTTTCATCACTGGAAAAAGATCTACAGGTAAAAAAGAAAAATTTAATAACGTTAGCAACTGCTGAGAAGTCACGTTCACTCAATACTTATATAAAAGTCCGAAGTGCTCTATCGATAAAACGTGCTACAGAGTAGGCGTATGAAAAGTGAAAGGGTACATGTTTGAAAACTCTCTTGAATCTTGAAAGCGTATGGTGCTGGCATCTGTGTAAAACTTTGAAATTAAATCGAAACTGTTAGCGTATGCCGATACGATATCATTTTCCAACATTTTAAAATTTGAATTGACAGAAATATGTTTACATGGTAATGCATTGCAGTAATTATAATCATACAAAATTATAATTTATGCAACAAACAAATAGTTCTAAAAATGTCTTTCAACTTTAAAACTTACTTGAACTTTTATGCCTCATTATTAGGGAACTGAGATCGCCTATCCAAGACACGTAAGATCTTCGGATTTTAGAATTGTTCGAGTAATAGATACGCAAGGAAAAATCCGCGCCGTTCGCGAAAATACACAAACGGCTTTCGCTTGCTCGAGACAAGGCTATTTCGTTCATCCAAAAAGTTGCAATAGGTATTATTTATACGTTCATTTTTGTCAAAGATTACTTAAAAATCTGTTATATTCAAACGATGTTTTTTTAGATTCTATCGGTGCGTAAAATTCAATCAAGAAGTTGACGACTACTCTGTTTTTGAGTTTGATTGCCCAGCTGGATTAGCTTTTGATGAGAGAACTGAAGTATGCGTATGGCCAGGATCACTATCTCAAGGGTCAGCTTGTCCAGGAAGTAGTGAAATCGAACCAGTACCTCGCAGCAGATTCCGTTGTCCTGATCATCCAGGTTTCTATGCTGACCCGCAAAATTGTAGATGGTTCTTTGCCTGTTACGATCTTGGTAACTTTAACTGTTATGATGTTATGATTTGAAAAATTTATAGAAAAATAAGATAGAATTTTTTTTTTTAATTTAAACATTTAAAAACAAATTTTACTCCAAGGTGGCCCTGAAATGGTTCCTTTCGAATTTCGCTGCCCATTCGGTTTGGTTTTCGACGAACAAAGATTAACTTGTGAATGGCCATGGAAAGTTCCAAATTGTAACAATGCTGGTCATGGAGGTGAACATAATGTACATCATTACGGCGGAAGTTATAGAGGCCAAGCTGATTTTATACCGCAAGCAGGGGTGATAGGTCAAGATGGGTCAATCGAACAAGCTAGGTACGATGGAAAAAATACAGGAGGTACGCATTCGTTATGGAAATTTTGTATACCATTGTGGAGAGATATAAACGATAGTCACAGCAGAACCAAGCATATAAATTTGAATTTAAAATTAAAGGAGTTGGTGCTGGAGCTAACTACGATGGACATTTACATAGTGCAGCGGTAGCAGGGGCTACTAATGATGAACAGCATTACAATGCTGCTGGTGCAGGAACTGGATTTGGTGGCCATAGTTATAATATTGCAGGAGCCGACGAATCAGGAGTAATTCATGGTGGACTAACTTACAATTCGGCTGGAGTGGGCCTAGAAGGTCAAACTCTCAATACTGATGGATCAGGAGGTCGATATGATGGACAACTTCATGACACGGGTGGAACAATTGGTACCGGAGGATTTGATGGTCAAACGTATAACACTCAAGCAGGAAAAGGAGTGAATGATCAGAGCTATACTGGGGGGGCTGATGCAGGAGCTCGTTACGATGGTCAAACGTATAATGTGGCTGGAACTGGTCTAGGACCTAACAAACAAACTTATGATGATCAATCTCAAAACCCTACAGGATATTCTGGAATAGGAGAAAACTCGGGCAGACCAATTTATAATACTGGTATGCATGTTGGTTCAAATCATGATCAACATGCTTATGATGCACCTCCTCAAACAGGAACAAACTATAACGGCCAATCTTATGAAGGAGCAAATTCTGGAAATGGCTTTGCTTATGGAGACAATAGATACGATGGACACAATTACAACGGTTGGGGAAATTCTGGTCAAGGAATAAACTATGGTCACGTTCCTGGCCCAGTTTATAATGGAGCTGGCGTTGAGTGCAATGATCAAAATTACAACAATAATGGTGTAACTGGTGGAGTAGATGTAGAAAAAGGAGTGGATATTAACAATAGATTTGACGAACAAAATGTTAATACGGGCAGCGGACATGACAATAAAGAAATTACTGCCAACTCAGCTGATTACGACAATCAACATGGCATAACTGGCACTGGCCCTTACAATGGTCAAACAACTTTCAATGCTGCAAGTGACGGCAAGACTACGCAATTTAATTTTGCAAGTTCAGGTACTCCCCTTGAAATAAATAACTTGGCTGGAGATAATCGAGTACCTACAGTATTTACAACTAGTTCGATTAAAATTGGAGAACCCGCTTCAGGACTCACATCTGGTGAAACAAATGAATACATATCAGGAACAACCAGTGGGTATATTGGTGCTACTAATAAAAATGCTGCAGGCCATACAACTGTCTACGCAGAAGATCTTGCAACTAAATACACTGCTGGCTCAACAAGTGATAATGTTGGTATTAATACCTTCGCTGGTCAAACTGATGCAACCAGAGTCACTTCTCAAAATAAATTAATAACTGACGGAAGATTTGGTACGAATTTTGCTGGTGTCACCAACGAACTCAGAAATACAGACTTTACTAGAGTACCTCAAGCACAAAACACAAATATCAATGCATTTAATACCAAAAATCCAACTAATTACTATAATAATAATTTAAACACCGGCATATCTACGATTGGATTCACTAATACAATCGAAGATCAAAATAGTGTTGGATTTATTGAAACTGGAAAACCAAAAGTTTATAATTCTTCATATAGTGCTAATTCTGGATATCCTACTTCAACTATCATACCATTCAATGGTCAACAAAATACATTTGTTGGTTCGGATAGAACAGGAACACCCTTCAATTGTAAGTCAATTAGTCATTAGAACTAACCAAAAAAATATGTGTAATGTAATTTTTATATTTAATACAGCTGTAATTTACCATTCACACGTAGCTATGGGACTTACATCGACTGAACATTTTGGCACTCAGTATACCAATCAAGCCTCAAAGAGCTTTGCTCCGCAAGGGCCAATCAGTAATGGATATACATTCAATGGAAAAACTCAAAATACTCAAAACTTTAACACTGCAACAAACATTTATGATGGTTCAAGGATAGACTCAGGTAACTTTCATGTTTAAGTAATATTTACATACCATGTAGTCAGTAAACGTAAAAACAACTTTTATTGATTTAAGTTAAGTTGGGTTATATGATTAATCTTGCAAAAAAAAAAGATTAAAGATGTTGAATATTTTTGTAGCGAGTGTAACACCTACGTTCAACCGAGACGGACAATTTAATACAGGTGGCGCAATAGCCGCGATTACATTTCCACCTGCTAGAGCAAATGATTTCCGCGGCTCATCAATAAACACAGCTGGTTATAATACCAATGCTGATATAACTAATACTTACGGCAGTTCCGATATTATCGGTTCAAGCATCACTTTAGCCAATAACGAGATAGTAAAACTTTCCGGAACCACAGAATCATCTGATGACTATCAATCGAATCAAAATACTGCATTCAAAACTAATGATTTCTACAATCAAGAAACGCTGACTAATCAAAATGGTTTAGTATCAACTGCTTTTACAAGGATACCCATTCAGAATCCAGTTACTCCTGCAAGTCCTACTCAGAATTTTAATCCTCAAGGTTAGTGCTTGATGTGGTTAATAAATGTTTTATTTATTATTATTTACTTGTTAATTTTGTTACGATTTCATCCAAAAAAAAATTAATATTGCAAGTTGTGAAAAACCAAAATATTCACAAAAATAAAATTATTTGAACCAAAATTGTTCTAGGAATTGTCCCCCCAATCGATAATATCCGACCAGCTGTTGAACTAGATAATTCAGGATTGTTTGGCACTAATTTTGACGGCTCTACAACACCTGGGGTACCTAAATCTGGTTTTGTTCCATCAACCACGCTCACTCCACTACCAAATACTTATAGGACGAACGAGTATTATGACAATGGTGGACGTGGAACAATCCGTTACAATAACGGTATAATTACAAATAAGGCGACAGGAAACGATATTCAGGACTACAGAACATCATCTTACACGGGTATACCAAGTTCATTTATCATCAATGCTGGCAATGAAGATAATGTACAATCGACAGTTCAAAAGTTTGACTCGACCAACACTCAAAAATTAGATCAAGGAATTTACACTAAAGAAGGGTTTACAAAAACTGGACCCACAAAAACAGGAATCACAACTGCACAAGTTGGTGGAAGTGGAAGTTATGTGATTGGTACTGGCATTCCACGAGCAAAACCAAACCCACAACTCATTGGACCGAATGCGTTTGCTGGAAGTTTTGGTACAACAGGAAGTCAGACTAACTTTGGTTCAGCAGGGATTACGAATTTCAACGCAAAAGAAAGTGCAGCTCAATTTGGCGCTACAGGGACTACCAACTTGAACATAGGAAATGGTCTGAGTAATTTCGGTACTGCTGGAACTACAAACTTTAATGTAGGAGGAACTAATTTTGGCACTGTAGGATCTACAAACTTTAATGCGAGAGACAGTATTAGTAATTTTGGTACCACAAACTTAAATACAAGAGATGAAACAAAAATTGGTGAAACAGCAACTACAGCCGAATTCGGTACATCTCAACTTTCTAACAATATTAACACAGCTTCTGGAGATCGTACCAATAGTGAGGGTTATTCTTATCCAAAACCTTTAGTACAATTAGAAATTAAGGGAATTTCAGCAACACCTAGGATACCACAAACCAATTTCTTCGACATTACAACCCCATCTTCAAAACTAAATAATCCATCATACATCAACCAAAACTCTTTAGTACCAAATATTCAGAACAATAAAGGTTTCAGTACCACAATCTCACCAATAGGATTTACTACTAACCAATTAGAAAATTTCAGAACAACTGTCTATCAAGCTGCCAATCTTCCACAAACAATTTCGACTGTTCAACCTGTTTTCGATAATGGTTTTAGAACAGTGATATCTTCAACTCCTATACCAACGATTGCTAGTACATTAAGACAAACATATCAACCAGACGACTTATTAACCAAGCCTAAAACATATCTAGATGTTGGTGTCTCTTTTGGTCAAGGAAACGACTATTTATCTGGTAATACCGATTACTCTGATTATACAGCAAACTTAGATCAAGGAAACTTTGGGCAAAGAGTCACTAGTCAAACCGCTATAAACAATATAGACGTAAGTAATGTTTTGTATTTACCACTCGCATTTCTTTACAAATCGGATTATCAAAGATTGATCTTAACAAATAAACCAATCTTACAGGCAAATCAAAACAGTGAACTTATCCCATCAACACAATTTGATGCTAAAACAGGCGTTGGTGCAACTGATCAAACAAATCGATTCCGAACCAATCAAGCAAGTAACTTTGGAGGTGGAGTGACTATTCCGACACAGGTAATTCACAGAAAAGTTTGTATATACTCGTACACGATCTCAAAAATTGCAATTATTTTTAGGCATATTTACCATCGAGCACAATAACCCCTGAAGTAGGCGTAACATTTAGAAAACCGATAGTAGCTGCTGATTTTTCTCTACAAGGTCAATCCGATGGATCATCAACAATTTCGAATACAATAAATAGAAATGCGGCAAGTTTCACTTCTCGAGGCTCGGCTAATCGTATTTTAAGTAATCAAGTTTCAGGAACCTTTTCTTCACAAAGCCTCTCTAGTGGAGTTTTAGTTAATCAAAGTCCCACAGATTTTAGCAGTACTCAAAAATCAGTCAATGGAATCTTAAAAAATCAAGTTTACACTAGTGAAGGTCTTAGAAATAATCAAGCATCTGCAAACTTTGCTTTTCAAGGATCATCTAATAGATTCTTGAATAATCAAGCATCTGGAGATTTTACTTCTAGAGGATCGATTAATAGAGTTGCAAGTAATAAAGGCTCTGCTGCTTTTGCTTCTCAGGGATCAAGAAATGGAGTTTTCAACAGCCAAATTTCACCCGGCTCTTCCTATAACCAAAATCTAGGTTTTAACGGCCAAACAAGAACATTGATCGGTTCGAATGTTGTGACATCAATAGGTGGTGCAGATTTGAATAATGATGTCATTCGTCAAAATGTACAATTTAACGGTAACGGCAATAACTTTGCCAGAATACAGCAAAGCACAACTTCACAGCCAGAAGTTACAACTTACTCTGGAATGTTTGATAGAACACGAACTCGTGCCCAATCCAATTCACTAGACACACGAAATGAAAACAAAAAAGTTATTATAAAACTCAGTGACTTGCATCCATTGATTATTGGAAAATTAGGAGCCGAGTGCACTTGCAAAGCTGATCCATTCTCCGTGTTCCGTGGACCAAACAGGCAGACATTGCCTGTATATTCTCAAAATCGGGGTCCCGTTGATCTTGCAAATTATGATGAAAGTGATATCTATATTGATGTAGACAGTAACAAAGAAAACGAAAAAGAAATTGAATTCCTTAGAAACATACCATCAAATAGGTTAATAAAAACGTCGGATAGTGGATTTAATGACGCGTTCGACGATAGGGGTATCGTAGTTACTTCCAGGGGAGACCCGGTCTCATCGACTTACTTGCCACCAACGACAGCTAGACCTCCGTCCACAACTTATCTTCCTCCATCTAGAACTTCCTCCACAACTTATCTTCCTCCTGTACGAACATCACCCACAACATACCTTCCTCCAGTAAAGACGTCATCCACTACATACCTTCCCCCAACAAGAGTAACAAATGAATACTTACCACCAGATGAAAAAGAAAACTTTGCACCAGTATTTAGGGAAAATCAAGCTCAAAATAAATTAATAAGAACTCAAAATCATCAACCTTTATTGATAAGAGTAGAGGAAAATAATCAAAAATCACTTGTTCGTAGTCGATCAGGCAAGGCATTGTTTGACAAATCTATTGGTTCGAACAATGAACTGAAAGATTTAGATATATCTTTAGATCGATATGGACCTGGGGGCTTGAGAAGCAATGACGAAACGCTTCAGGGCGAGCCAGACTGTGCCAGACCAGGGTTGTTTAGGCATCCGAAATTCTGCAATAAGTTCTATGCCTGTCATTGGGACAGCTGGAAAAAGCGATACACGCTACACGTTTTTAATTGTCCGGTTCACTTGTCATTCGATTCCAGTGCTGGAGCATGTAATTATCCAACCAAGGGTCCCGCTTGCCAGGATAACAAACTTCTTTTGTAAGAACTTTGTACTGCCATACGTTTTATGGATGATGTGAATGAGAGTTGTGTACAATCTTAATTTTATAGAGTATAAAATAGTATAATTAGAATGAATTTTATTTGTCGAGGAAAAATTTGTGCTCTTCACAATTTCAAAAAATAGTGTTCATTGATGTATAAAATATTGATAAGAGCTAAGAAGTATTTAAAACTTGAAAAAACTCTATAACATTATCTTGTGGATTTAATTTTCTATGTATTTTTAAGGCTATTTGATATTGATAATTATTTTTCAATAATCGACATTGCATCATTTACTATATAGGTTATTAAAATTTATAATTAATGTGTACATGATATTATCGTTAAAAAGTGATTAGAACATGTAGATCCTAATTTCTTCGATATAATTAATGAATTAGGAGATTCAATTAGCAAATTTAAAGCTTTAAAACAAAATTGCCTCAATCAAACGTATTGAATCTCTTAATTTATTTCTCGAGACCCACATGTTTTACTTTTTAACTTTGCGAAAATAATATTTGGAAATCAATCGAAAATTAAAACTTATTGAATTACACTGTAAATAAATGAGCACACTGTCACAGTGGAAATTGTATATATAATGAAAAATTATGTGTTAAATTTTTTGCAAAGAATTTGACGAACCTTTGAACCTGCATATTATGCAAATACAGGATAAAACGAAGGGAGGAAAACAAGTTATAAAATTAGTGTTTTGTATATAAATAAATACATATATAAAAGTGAAAATTGCGTCATTCATTACAGGATATTTATCATTCAATGCTTAATACTGTGCCATTTATATTTTATTAGCAAAAATTTATTGCAAAATAATCGATATGCTTTTATGATGGAGTTATTAAGCAAACCATAAAAAAAATATCAACTAAAATAATTTCTCTTTTATACTCTTACAGTCAGATTTTATGCAGTTCATCGAATCCAAAACATAAGTAGAACACTGAGGATAAAAGTTTTCACGATAAAAAAGAGAAAGTCTTAAGCTAAATTTAATTTCTATCTGTTATAAATTTTATAATATGGTTATATTTAATCATCCCTATATATTTATATACAAAGCAAAGAGTATTATTATAATTACAATGATCCATCGAATACTTATCATAATTAAGTACGCGTTACGAGAAAGTTCAACTAGGGTTCGGTGAACTGCAGTGAGCAAGCAAATGATTGGTCAATGCAATTTAGCAATCAGTGGTTACAAAAAAAACAAACAAAAAAACTAATTGATACCTTACACAAATAGCATTTAAAAAAAAAAAATTCTACTAAAACTGGTAAACAGCTGCTTTGCAAGTCAAATAATACTTTCTCTCGGCAATGCTGGAATATGAGATATGATTAAAAGATTGGACAAAGTAAAGTTAGATTTGTTCAGAGAGAGGGGAAAGTTGAAGGAGGAGTCAAGAAGGGCACGAAGATAAAAAGAAAAGTGAAGAAGAAAAATGAAATAAGTGTGTCGTCGAATGGAATGAAAGTGCTCCGATGACCTGGTTTTACGGTTTGTGTTCGATAAAACAAGTAACAGCTTTTGTAAAAAAATACCGGAAACTGCAGTTCTAACATACAATTACAAACAAGTTTAATCATTTTTTTAAACATGTTGAAAATTTGAGTTTAAAAAAATATATAGTTTTAAAAGAAACCATTGTTCTTTTCAATTATCGAGAGTTCCGAGTTTAGTCCCAACTAACAAAATAAACCATCATTCTTGTGACCTCATTAAATACGTGAAATACAATAAGAAACATGTTGTAATCATGAAAATCATGACTATTTTGTATCCTACTTTCAAGATATAAAATGCTATTTAAAGCGTTGAAAAAATAACATGTATCACTACTGTGAAAACGCCTGCATTTTAGTAAGTATATTTATAAAAAAAGGCTACAAAAAGGTGGAAAAAAAACATTATATAAAGCTCATGAAAATCAGAATATACATTGAATTTTAGATTTTGACTATAAATATTAAATTTGAAGACAGAACAATGAAAATGCTGATAATTTCAAAAACTGAATATTTCCAAAACTAGTGGCCTCATTCTCTAACGCTTCCATTCATTTATGACAAAAGTTTTCATCAAAATTTTGTTTTTTCGCAACATATTTTGCAACGCCCAGAAAGATCCTTTCATCCATTGTATTCAAAATAAAAACCTAACGAAAACCTCTCCCGGCCGATATATCCGCGGATATTTCGCTTTGTGCTTCTCTCGTCTCTCTGCTTTGAGCAACAAAAACAAATCTTAAAACGCGGGACCCACAGCTACGCCATTCTAAATATACTGTCGCTGAGAAGAAAAAGTTTAGAAAAAGCAGCCGCACAATCGTACAGCATGTCGAATTACAAAAAGAGCGAGAGCCGTAGGAAAGGTAACGCGAGTGAAAGACCGGGGCAGGGAGTCGCACAGGTGGGAAGGAGGGCAGGGCGGCCTGGAAGTGATATAAAGCTGATGCTCGGCCTCGGCGTGCCAGCGGACGAGAGATCACGGACCAGAGCGCCCGAGAGCTCGGGTTACCGCTCGCGCCGCTACTGCGGTGGCGCAGAGCCGCTGCTGGGGATTCGAACGCCAGGACGCCGCTGGAGTCGGGAACTCTGCAGTTTACAACTGGCTGACACTCCGCGGGGCGCGAAATCATGTGAGTTGTAGTATTTTATTGATCATAGTATTTACATTTTATGATTTTTCTGAACGATAGTTAAATCTAAAAAGTTGAAATGCAAGTTACTGTATTTAGAATAGCGTGATTGTTAATAATAAACTTGTGCCGTAATTTATTGTATTTATATTACAAAACGCTCTTAAAAATGTTATTGATATGTACTTAATATAAGGATGTTAAAAGTCATGAAAGACATTTACGACGACAAATTTGCATACAAAACCACAATTAATACAACTATTTTGAAATTGTCATCGTCCAGAAATTTGACAGACCGCCCCAGAGTTATTCGTTGCAACAAAAGTCGTGAAAAATTAAAATATCCTATATTTATTTTATTATTCGGTGTGTACGCAAAATACACAATGTTCTTATTATTTTACTAGCATCAATCAGGCGATTTGAGAGTCTCTCTAATGACGCTAATTATTCCCTCGTCTTCAACGTAACGCGCCATTTTCAAGTAAAAGTTAAATTGTCCAGCACTTAAAGTCCGCACTGTTTATCTTTGCATTAAAAATAGCGTATTTTTCCTTACATCATGTAACGCGTAAATTTACATCCTAATGCAATTGCCAACAGCCGCCAACGCGTTTCCTCGCGCAATCTCGAGTGAACGTCCGTGCACACATTTACTTGCGCAAGCTCTCCATTTCCCAGTTGACACGCTTTTCGCATCAATCATAAGAGCGAAAATTACCATCCCTACCGTTTTAGGAGCGCAGAAAGGAGGAGAATCCTTTCGTAATCCAACGTCGTCGTCGCGAAAAGAAGCGAGCCCGTCAGCTAGTTGACAACATGGGCACACACGCTCGGAATTATAACGTCGTTATTATCATTATCGTTCAAGCCAAGGTGCGCGATACGCGTACAGCACGTAGCGGTTCTCGGGCGAGTGAAAGGAACGTTTTTTTTCGCGAGTCTCCCGCGCCGCTGCGCGTCTTTCTCCTGTTTCCACTTTTTTTCCCCGTTTTTTTTTTCATAATGCGAGACGTTATCTCCGACGGGGAGAACACAAGAGCCGCAAGGGAAGGGAATAAGGTCGAGGCACTTTCTCCCCGCACTAGAAAGCGGAACGGTCGCTCGGACTCTGTATACTTACCTACTTGCCCGATCGGCCGTGAACACAGACGCAGCGTTGGCGATCTCGCGGGAACGGCTCCGCTATAGGTTTTTTTTTTTTCCATTCGTATTCTTGTTTTTTCTCCTGATGGGCTGAGTATTTATTTATTACTGCTTTCACTCTACTCTGATCGAGCAGCTCTGCGCAACTCGGCTCGGACTGGTAGGACGACTATTGCACACGGGTATGGAGATTATTTTTGTCATTCAAACTACCTTTCTCCAAATACTATGTGAAATAAATTCAATTTTTTTTTTTTTTCATTTACAAGAATTATTCTCCCTCGACTTTATATAATTGTAAAATCATGCGATGTTGACCCAGACTTAACGAGTAATTTCGTAACGACTCCAAATATAGCATCTGTTTGAAAAATGACAAGCTATTTGCAGTCTGCTTTGCTGCGTCTTAAAAAACATCATTAAGCTCCAGAGTGCTGTAAATTTAAAAGAATAATGCAAAAATATTAGGATAGGAATGACTCTTGCCGCCCTATAATTTATTTCATATCTTATTTTTGTTCAATCAAATTCAAGCTTTCATTGTTCCTTCGCACGGTCATTTTTTAAGAGGGTGTATCGACTTACGTCTGTGAAGAGAGTTGCAAATCACTTATACTACCAACCAAGCCATATCTGCTGGCAATGGTCCCGGTTAGATGGAAATTATATTCATAAAAATTGCGATAGCATTAACAAATATACTTTCTCGTATCCATAATCATAATAAACATTCTAACCATAATTATTGTTGATATTATCATTAATATTGTTATTATTATTATTATCATCATTATTATTATTGTTAAGTTTTCTACGCGTATTTCAAATAATTCACTCGTGCAGCTTATTAAATTAACATGAAAAATAGACGATCGTAAAAAAATTAACCACCGTAACTTCAACGCAATTTGCAACCGATCAGCAATATAAACCCGGAATCGCAGTCAACAACCTTACTCGCGCACACATCACCAAAAACCGTCAGCTCGTTGAAGTCCCGTGTAAAAGTGAAAGTCCGGCCCCGCGAAAAATGAACCACCGGTTCATCTCTCGCCCGGAATCGTTGAACTGCGATGAGCGACAGATCAGGCCTCCAGACGCTTCCGAGCGCACGCAGATACATAAGTACGCGCACTCAAATTTTGTTCGCACGAAAACTGAGCGTTGCGCAAACCAAGCTGCAGATATACCGAGTTAGAGCGCGTAGTACCGGTCAGACCGAGAGCGGGAGAGGAAAAAGTCCGCTGCACTCTCGCCTTTCACTTTTTTTGTTTTTTTTTTTCCTAAACGGCTACCGGACCGTGCCAGCCCGAAGGCACAACGGAGACATAAACTGAAATTGAAAGTCCGACAGAAGCTGGACAGCGCTTACGGCCGTCTGCGAATGAGATTTAACTGCGCGAGTCATTACGATTGACGGACTTACGTGCGAAGTCGGCTGAAATTGTATTCGTAGAAAGTAATCAGTAGCAACGATAAATAAAATAACGAGACTCTACGTAACTCGAGAAATCATCTTGGTTCTTTCCCAGGCTGGTCCAGACGGCACTGCTGCTCGCGGCAGTTCTGCTACAGGCCAGTGCCGCAAAACCCGATCCCCCGAGGGATGCCGCAAGCACAGCGATCGTCGGCTCGAAGAAACTGGCCACTGCCGCCGACTGCTCGCAGCCCATCGCTTTCTCCGGCACCCATGTCATGCTCAACAATGTAATGTTACCTTACCTCGACTCACCAGTGGATTGGTTCCACAAATAGGTCCTTACTGACGGAGGAATTTCAAATTTTCAGGACAAGCGCGTGATCCCGAAGAAATTCTTGCTGGACCAGGGCGTCGGCTACGACGCGTCGACCGGTATATTCACCACCCACTGTCCAGGCCTGTACCTTTTCAGCTTCGCGGGCTACCCCTCAGAAATTAGCGAGGGAGTCAAAAGTTTGCACGTGGATCTGAAGCGCAGGGCCGTTTCCACCGACAGCTGGACCACCGTCATCTCGGCCGGACCTTCGGGTGGCTCCAACACTGTGCTGTTGCGCATGGCCGTGGGCGACCAGGTCGCGGTATTCGCCAGCCTGAAGGACCTGGACGGTGCCAGTTTCAGCGGCTACCGCTTCGCCAGGCAGTGAGAGTTCCGCTCACACTTTTTTTCTTTTTTTTTTTTTAGTTTTCCCTTTTTTTTTTGTTCATAAAAAAGAGACGTTCCGTAGAAAGAGAAATCGTTGCTTGCGAGCGAACGTCCAGCTGTGATAGCGCTCACCTGTCTTTCCGGCGTCCGCGTCATCGAGTCGGAAGATATTTCGTTGTCACTGGTTTTGTGAAATTCGTAAGAAGAGTTGACTTGATGACAGCGACGTGACACGCTTGTTTCCCAAGCTCTACTTTCACGCTATCTTGTGTAAATAAATTGTTTATTTTACTTTCTCTTCCTTCTATTTTTATTCTTCATTTCTTTCTACCATCTGTAAGCATCTACACCTGTTTTTTTATTTCTTCTTCACACTGCGTGTACTATCTGTCTCTCTATTTTCTCGTTCTGTGACTCTACCTACCAGTATTACGATTTCAATTTTCCAATGGACGCTAAATCTTGCCAATCTGCCATCCACTTTCATGCCTGTCTGCTGTTACCTGTTCTCTTACTGCTCAGTTTCTTACTCGCTCTGTTTGCCTACTTTTTCGAATCTGTTTATTATCTCCTCTGCTTGTCTTACTACATTCTTTCCACTCTGTTTGAGGTCTTTATTATTTCACTGATTTTCTTCTTTTTTTATTTTTTCGTCTTCTAATGTCTGTTCTTTCTAGCCCTACCATAGTCTTGCAACTTTAAAGTTACTGTTTTACTTTCGCTACTCTTTTATCATATCTTTGTACTATAGATGCGACTTTGGATTTTACTATACTCTTCTAATTTTGTTAAAGATATTTTGTGCTGCTCTTATTTTCTCTTCTTTCATATGTTTACCTTACTCTGCCTTTAAATCTTACTATATTCTTTTAGATACATCTGTGGTCACTGTCATTTTTCTGAGCATTCTCTTCTTTTATTTTTTTTTCGTTCATTGATCGTGTCTTTGTTATTTTTATGAATTTTTCTTCTCTACACTTTTCATCTTTTGATTGTGTCTTTACTATCCCTATATTTTTCTGTCTTGTATTTGTATCTTAGTGGCTTTTCCACTCAATTGTTTTCTTTTTTTTTTTACTTTCTGTTCTCTGATTGTGTCTTTGCAATTCATTGTCTTGTTTTTTTTCAACTTCCAATTAAATAATTGTTATTGCTCTGATTTTTTTGTACTTTAGACTTTTTATCTATTTAGTTTCTTTATTTGTTTCTTATTCTATTTTTTCTCCTATTTTTTTTCTTCTACTCGTATCTTTGCTGTTCCTGCTATTTGTTTTCCTCTTTTATGTTTTGTCTTTCAACTAAATCTCTGTTGGTTTACTTCGCTTTTCTAATTTTTAATTTTTTGTTTCCTGATTATTCTTTTTACTCTCCTCTATTCCGGCAACTTCTTTGCTCTTATGTTCTTTTTTTCAATCAATTATAAATTTGTGTTTCCTGTTTTTAAAATACTTTCTTCTTTGTCATTTTTTAAAAACTTATCTTATCTCTCGACCTTTCCTTTTTATTTGACTCAAAATTTTCTTTTTTACTTGTACATATTGTTTTCTATGCAATTGTTTATTCTGTCAACTGTAAGTCTTTACTCTAGTTTTACTCTAAGCCTTTTGACATGTAATTTCTCTTTTAATGTCTTGATCTCCCTCAAATTTATTGATCTCTTTACTATGTAAATTTACTTTCGACGATGTCTACTTTGTAGTTGTATATAGTTTTACTTCTAGAATCAGGTTTCTGTAAATAGTGCTTACCTAACAATTTTTTATTTTTTTCTTGTAATTAAATTTTCACTCTTCCATCTTCAATTAAAATTCAGTCTGACATTTTTAACTTTTACATTCTTTTCATGGTAAATCTTCATGTTTCATTTCTTTTTTATTTCTTGTATCACTTGAAACTGTTTCTTTTTTTCTATTACAGACCACTCTTTAGAACGTCTTCTAACTTTTAATACTTTAAAATGTACTGTGCATGAATTTTTTCTCTATTACCATGCTTATCTAGTCTATATTTTCTTGTGATTGTCTATGTCTGTGTTATTCTGTGTAAATTTTAACATCTTTTGCTTTATGTTTCTCAAACTGCATTTTTTATACTTTTCATTTTCATTTTGATTGTTCAGTACCAATTTGACCTTTCTTTTCCACCTACATATCTCAAACCTACTTTTTCCATCTAATCTCCTGAGTATTTCCTCAAAAATTCTTTTTCTCTTTTAACTATACTTGCTATCACGGCCAAAAATAAAAAAACAAAAACAAATAAATAATAAAAAAAAAAAAAAAAAAAAAAACATGTTGCTTGAAACAAGAAAAATGTATAAAACGTTGAAATTTTGTTTCTTGTCCTCACAAGTTATGGATAGCATATTCTATTGAATTTCACATAATTTTGACAATGAAAACATTTACGACTGTTATTCATTTTCGTTTGAAAATGACAATAAAAAATGTTGAAAAAAAAACTACGCTGGATCCATTACTTATTCCCCAAATGTATACAATTACTCAATGTATCTTGTTCAATTTCCTCATTTTGTTTATTTACCCACTTGATTTCAACGTAATAATCATCGCAACATTTAACATTTTTCATAGTCAGTAACAAAAGGAATGCTTATTTACATATCTTACATACCAAGAATATATTCAGTAGTACAAAGCAAGTTGACCAAAGGCACACATGCGTTCTCGTTGAAAAAGGCATTTCTTCTTTTAACAAAGTTTAAATGCTCAACTCGACGGGCTTGACCTCCTGGCCCTTGTAGTTCTCCAGAACAGGGTAGACCTCCTCCTTCAGGAACTCGACAACCTGATCCGGCGCTCTACCCACAAAAGTCGATGGATCTAGTAGCGCGTCCAGCTGATCGAGGATCGGCTGGAAGTACTTGTCCATGCGTATCCGATCGACCAGATCGTTGTCCTTTCCGTGCTGCTTGACCTGAGCTCCAGCCTCCTGGGAGAGCACGCGTATTTTTTCATGGCACACCTAGAAAAAATTCCATAACATCTATCTCATCTCACGGGACACCAGAAAGATCGGTAGGGAACGATTGTTATTACCTGTCTGTCACCGCCAGCTTTAACCATCGCCATGATGATATTCTCAGCCGACATGAACGGCAACTCCTGAGCGATGTGCCGAGCAATAACTTTGGGGTAGACGACGAGGCCCTCGGTGATGTTCTGCAGGGTCATAAGGACGACGTCGGCCGAGAGGTAGGCCTCGGCCAGGGTGATGCGCCGGTTCGCCGAGTCGTCGAGGGTGCGCTCCATCCACTGGTTGGCCGCGGTGTGCAGACAGTTGTTCACGAGGGTCATGAGGTGGCGAGCTATGCTGCAGCAGCGCTCGCTGCGCATCGGGTTGCGTTTGTAAGGCATCGCCGAGGAGCCGATCTGGGTCGATTCGAACGGCTCCTCGATTTCCTTCATGTTCGCGAGGATCCGGATGTCGGTGCAGATCTGGTAGGGTAAGGGGGTAACGTTATTGAGCGAATTTTGTATGGTACCCATAACAATACTGCTGTGAAGTTTATTAGAAGGTTCTAACCTTGTGCACCGTTGCACCTAGGGAACTAAGAGCGTTCAAGCACTCCAGATCGACTTTTCTGCTGTAAGTCTGACCCGTAACGGCGTAGTGCTTTTCGAATCCCGCCATCCGTGTGACCAAATCATCGAGCTGTTTGACCTTTTCACCGTCTCCTGATGGGAAGAAGTAAAAAAATACATGTATATATGAGTGAGTCGATCGTTCGATAACTGATGGGAATACAAAAATCGGCACAATAGTATTTAATCTATGTTTTTTTGGGTAGCTGAACAAAGACCCAAATCAAAAAATGATCTTTAACCGATCACCAGTCCTTAATTACCAGTAAAGAGCTGCAAAAAGGAAGCCTGGGTGCCAGTCGTTCCCTTGACGCCGCGGAAGCGCAGGTCATTCCTAGCCCGACGGATCGCCCGCTCGTCCATGAGCAGCTCCTGCAGCCACAGCGTCGCCCTCTTGCCGACGGTGGTCAGCTGAGCTGGCTGCAGGTGCGTGAATCCCAGCGTGGGGATCGAGCGATTGTCCAGGGCGAACTGTGCCAATCGCTTGATAACAGCGGCAAGCTTCGGCAGCAGGATGTCGAAGCCGTCGCGTAGGATGATCAGATCCTGGTCGGGAGAAAGGAAAACGTTATTGTCACCCATCGTTTTTCATGATTGTTTTATAGTACCGTATTGTCGCCCACGTAGCAGCTAGTCGCGCCGAGATGGATGATCGGAGCGGCTTTCGGGCACTGCTTCCCGAACACGTGAACGTGGGCCATGACGTCGTGCCTCGTCGCCTTTTCCTCCCTGGCAGCAGCTTCGAAGTCGATGTCGTCTATGTGGCTCTCCATCTCGGCTACTTGGTCCGGTGTTATGGACAGTCCTAGGGTCTGAAATGCAAAGGAAATTGGACTTTTCTCAAAAAATGTTCGCTGGCGTTTAAAATAGATCGGTGGAAATGAAAATTAATCTGTTTTGATCGATTTAGAAACGTACTGTTTCGATACATGTCGAAACGCAACCGCACGCTTACCGTGACTCAGTATAGCCCCTGAAAATCGCATCGAGAGTCACGCCAGCGGGATTACAAAATGTCCCATGAGAAAAAAAAAGCGAAACAATCTTCCATCGGGAATATGGGTCATCACCGAGAACCACAAACGGAGTAGAGCATCACGGGAACTCAGCGTTCCTCCCTGACCATCGCGAACCGGTAAAGCGCGAGAGAGCGTGCATCAAAAGAGATAATAAGCCGCCGGAGACGACGCAGCATACGCAGGTGTGTGCCCGATACACCGCGTACCGATTTTATCTATCTCCATCTCTATCTCTTTCTCTCTTCCGAGGAAGGTACGCCCGTTATCAGATTAGATAAGGAGGGCTTGGTTCTCTCCGGCTCCTCCGACTTTGCGCTCAACTTTTTCACTCGTCGTTCTTAGTCAACGCTCGTCGTCGTCGTCGAACTGGCGATCATTGTTCAGAAAGAGTTTTGGGCATCTGTTACAGTTGGGTGGCTAAGACGGTGCAGTGATGAACGGCGACGATAAGGTGTCGATCCAGACTGTGGGCGGCATAATACTCAAAGTCGTCAAAGTGGTGAGTGGTTGCGGCTGATAGAATAGCATTTGGGATGAGAGCTGTGGGCCAAGATGCTAGGAAGTTCTGAAGTGTTTGTGGAATAGTCTCACTGCAAACGATTTTTGTGTGTGTGTGTGTGTGTGTGTGTGTGTGTGTCAGTTTGGGAGGTGACGCGCGTGGCCATTCTGCGGTGATACTTCTGGTGTTGTTTGGATTTCGATTGCACGCCGAGTCTTTAATATGTTGTCTTGAGAGCAAACTTCCGGTATAGGAGTGTCAGAAATCGGGTTTGTTGAACCACGACAAGATAATCGAAATTTAATGAATTAATATTGCGAGGTTTGAAAAATAGTGTGTTATTTTGTTTGCACTTGTATTTGAGGGGCTGAAAATCATATTAATATCAATGAAATGTATGGTGGTGGCGTGAGCCCAATGAGATAATATTTTTAACGCATAGTTGTGATTCACGCAGGTGTATCATCATCAATAGGCGGTATTGTTTGTTGAGCGATACAGAACGCTGGTGTAAATATGGGTAATGTGTGAGACATCGGGATGAAATGTGCGTTCACTGCGGAAATACGTTCATTCTTAGTGTTTTCGAATGAATTGATGGTGTAACGTGTGGATATTTTTTTTCTCTGCTCCAGACTAATAGTAGTACATGCATTTCGTGTTTTAATAAACTTTGAATTCAAAAATATCCATCTAATGATGACTCATTATCGATTGTGAAATATGTGTACACGAATAAAATATTTAATCACAGAAGATATTGTTGGAAAAAAAAAAATTCAACTAGCTTTAAAAGTCGATTCAATGATTTTAACAATAATAATTTCAGTTAACGATCGTAACGAAAACTGCATTTCTAAAAGAAAATCAATTTTTTAGCTTGTCAACATAGTTATCCTAATCATCTATCGGACTGGTTACGGCGGCGAATTCCTAGGCGTAGGTGGAACATGGAATTTGAACGAAGAAAAGAGCCCGGACGTCGAAATAATAGCGTCCGGTATTTTCGTCGGTTTCTTCATCTACACGGCCGTGGTTCTTATCAGCTATTGCTTCGGTACTTTGGAACATAAAAAAACCATTGTGGTAGGTGAAAAAAATCTTGCGTCTTCAGAACCTTAGGTTTCACGACAAAATGATTAACTACATTTTTTCATGAACAGGAGATCATAATGAACTTTATTGGCATGTTCATGTTTGTTGTGATTGGTGGTATCGCTCTTCACTACTGGCACGGCTACATGTCTGAGCACAAGTATATTCACATAGCGACCGAGATACAGGTGAGTGCGATTGTTGTTTTTTTTTTTATTCATAACTTCTTTTATTTAAAATCGTAAAAAATAAAAAAAAAAAAAAAAAAAAAAAAAAACTCGTTCACAGGTCGGAATAGCGCTCGGATTACTATGCATATTCGAAGGATTGGCGTATCTTCTGGACCTCATATTCACCGTCATGCACTATCTCGAAGAAGAATACTAGTTCTAAAGTCAAAAATAACAAATAATCATGTTACGTGCAATAATCACGCAAACGCGGTTCGGAAGTATTTTACACGATAAAATACTTAAAACAGATTCATGAAACTACAGTTATTTTGTAGGTCGATGATTCATGGCAACGACGTGTTTATGTGCAGATCGCAAGTTTCACTTTGTGCGATGTATATTTTTTAAATCACGCTTCACGTATTTAACGACGCGAATTTCGGAAACATGTGGAACAATTACCCCGACGTACTTTTGCACTAGATAATACGTTATTTTGTATCACTAGAACATTTTACATTTTACATCCATCGTCCGTCAACCAAATTTTATTGTGTAGGAAAAATAATTTTTTTTTTTTAATTGGTGATTGTATCCGATTTATTGATCGATTGCGTTCAATCGTTCGATAAATATACAGTAAAAATTATGTATGGTCTAAAGATACCTGACACGTATCAGATGTACGTATCGTAGAGCCTAATTACTTTTAAATGTTATATTTCTTGTATTATTTTTTAATTTGTCGTAATAAAATCACAGGCAATAACAGAAAATTCCAACTGCTTCGGTTTTTTGTTCCAAACCAAAATTAATAATCGGAAAAAAGCAATCTTACACTAACTTCAGACTGTTTTTATTAGCTATTGAAGTCTACAACCTCGTAACTGAGTCAGCCGAAGAAAAAAATAATAGAAGAGAAAAATAGTAAGATGTCCAAGTCCTTGGACGAACTGACGAAAGATCCGCATTTCGGATTGAAAGTCGTCGTACTGGTTGGTACATTACATTGCATCGCCGATCATAACCAATAATTATTACTAAATCTGGTTTTTTTTTTTTGTGATCTTAGATCGTGGGAATTTTGGTGAATCTACTTCTCATTCGTCCGACGGTATCTCGTACCTACTATTCAACAGTCATCAATGGATATCACTTCTCTTTTCTCACGGTTATTGCCACGCTCGTGATCGCTTGTATCTTTTTCAAAGCCACCAAAGTTACGGTATGACTTCAGTTTTAGAAAAATCAGAAAACAAGTTGAAAAAATTGATCAAAGTCCAAGTGTAACAATTGGTTCATTGAACTTTCAGGAAATGTGCTTGCTCGCAGCTGCTCTGATCAAGCTCATAATAATAACGTCCTACGTGGACAGCTACAGAGTCCAGTGGGATTCACGTGACATAGTTATCACTGATGAAAGTCACGCTTACGCTGGTGAGTTAATATATATACCCATTACAGGGAACAAGAACAATTATTTCGACCCAACCGTGCCAAACTTATGTTGTTGTTTTTTTATTTTGTTACAGAGAGAAACAATACTAAGTACTATGCGTATTTGGGCGCGAACATCTGCTCCATGGCGCTCATCGTAATCGATATTTGTTTACGAGTGGCAAACAAATAGGCGTCATTTGTCTATACTTAGTATTTCACTAGGTTCTTTTTTTTTTTTTTTTTTTTTTTTTCATTTCAAATTAAGAATAAAATAATTCCAAAAAACAATCACCACTATAGTTTCCAAAAGAATGGTTTTGGTATTTTTCATTCAAACTCTGCTCTTACGACTTATTTTTTTTACTAATTATGAGAAAAACTAGATCCAGTATGATTAGAATACCTGAAAATAATGATGAATATGTGTAAAAAACGTTTCAAACAGTCGATCGATTATAATACTGTGAATTGGTTGTTAACACCGATCATACCTGTTATAAGGGAGTACAAAGCTTGCGTGGTCGAGTACATGGTAACCGAGACCAGCATCACGCAAAAGTAAGACACCAGATTCAGGATTTCCTAAGATAAAGGACGCATTGGTAAACATTTTGTTTTTTAAATGCTGGATTTAGATGAGAAAAGAAAAACATTACCAGCCAGACGCTTGGGTCCTCGAACAAGTAAGCGATCACGTAGGCAAGCGAGACGAGGAACCATCCGTTCACCGACCAAATGCGGTAGATGTACGCGGTGTCTTGCAGTGCCAGTATACCAATCAGACACGCGATCTCGAGTGCAAAGTTAAAAATCAAGGTTAACAACGATACGAGGGTGAAAATTTGGGCACTGCACAGGTTAGACACTGCTGCGCGGAAAAACTTACGCACTCGGCCAGTCGCAGGATGAAATTAAGGTCCTTCGCGAGGACGCTGAGATTCTTGACCATTTTGTTTTTTCGAACAATCGACTTGCCAAATCGAACTCCCTCACGAACAACAGTCTCGGCAGCTAAATCGTACCCGATACAAAAAATGCGTTTACTCAAAAACGAAGGGCGACCTCACTGCAAACGACGTTGCGAACGATCGCGACGCGCGTCTTTTGTTTCGCCTCAATTTCGAAAACGCGAACGAATCCCAATCGATCAACGAATATATAAGTACGTATGAAATGTATCATCATTTTTCATGGTCATCGGGGAATGGCTTTTTCGCTCCACCCTCACCTCCCAGCTCCGTGTACAAAATCCCACGCCAACCAACCCGGAAAATTCTTCCGACCCACGATACGCACTCGGTCCACAGCCCGATCGGCTTCGCTGCTGTCCATCAAACATTACGCACACGTATGTATACCCATATTATACCTCATACCGTCATGCGCTTGCATCAATTAGTCCTACTTGACATCAGCAGCAATGCGACGCAATATGCGAACAAGTAGCGGTGCTGTAGTGAGCGTATTACACCTCCATTATCGTACTCGGAATTCCGATCCCCCGTACGTCTGCGGGGGGGGGGGGGGGGGGGGGGTGGGGGGGGGGTGGAGAATGGGGGTGGGGGGGTGGGGGGGTGAGAGGGGGGGGGGGGGGGGGGGGGGGGGGGGGGGGGGGGGGGAAGGGGTCCATTTTATTGACTGCATTGTCCCCCAATTTCGAGCCACTTGTACAACGACACAGGGGCATGACCAAGTCGACCTCTGCGTTGTGTAAAAATTCGAAAAAGCCCTGCGGTATCCTCTGCAGGCGTGACGGATTCGTTCGTGTTAACTTTGTGGGTGTAAAAACGAGCGAATTCAGTGCTGTGTGTATTATCGCGTGATAAGTTGAAACCTCTATTTTCCCGCAAGAGAAAAAGGAAGAGAAAAAGTGATTTTTCACGGAAAAAGATGAAATGGAAAAAAAAATGAATCCCTGAGTCACGGGCACGATATTACATATACACACCAGACTCGGCAGTTATTATTATACGAGGGCCGCGCCCATGAGCAGCGTTCTCGCGTCCCCCTCCTCTTTCCACCTTTTCCTCGTGTGCGTATATATACACCGCGTACGTTTTATACACATATATATATATATCCACACAAGTAGTCATATACAGCCCCACTCCCTACCAAGCTCTCTGCACGTTTGAACGATATCCTCTTCTAGCCTTTGCACCTTATTCTTTTTCCCAACAAAAGAATGCGTACACCCCCTCTTATTCTACGTACCCATCCCAAAGTATATACGCGGCTGCTCGGGTCAACCCTATCGACCAATCACGCGATAGGCCAATGGTCGTAAAACCAGGGGTCGTATATAGGTGATAGGGTATAGGGTATCGGTATTATTATTATCTTCCCACGCGTGGCTTAGCTCGACCGACTTTTGAAAGCAATAACACAGGGCGCATAGGTACAGGCGATACACCCACTCAATACTGCATGGGGAGCAACGGCGTGGTATACCTATGAGTACTATAGGTCGCACAAACTTATGCTCTGTACTTACACCCGCGTTCGCCTATATACACACGAGGCTTTGGTTCAACCTCCTGTTTGCTCTATTGATCTGCATAGCTGGGCCCCGCGTGCTATTGCATCTCACCTATAAATAATGTCTTCGAATCACGTGTATAATCCGTAGGTGAGTACAAGAGCAATGACAGGCTTCCTATAACGGCTATTTGTTGGATACGACGGCGATCGCGATAACAAATGTAACGTGTCGTTTCTTTCTCGCGCCCACGTGTGCCAGCTGTTCTCCTTCCCGCTTCCGTCCCCACCGCCCACCTGTTGCATCCAATGCTGTATTTCTGATGCATATTATGGCTAGTTTGTATCGAATCCCGAGATAAAATCGGCATGGAAATCAGTTGAATCGGTATAGTACGATAACGCTGGAATTTTGAAAAACGAAAGTGCTGCAGTGAGTTGAATTTCGGTATAATGACTTCGTTAGCGAAACAAACAACGGCTCTCCGCGCGCGCCGTGACGAGATCAACGGACGCGGGCGCTGGAACTTCCTCGCGTGCTGTGCTCGCTTGGGTATACCTGCGCGTCGTTCGTTATATGCATCCTCTCTTTTCCCTGCACTTTTGTCTCTCTGTTTTTGTTGATTGTTTATTGAAAAAAAAAATTCAACACATCCGCTTCCCCGGTAGGACTTTAACGTAAGATACAAATAGTCGAGTGAATGTTTCTCGTCACACGGTGACACTTGCCGCAAGCATCGGCATTGACGCACGAGTGCACGCGGGGGGGAGTCCACAGAAGTGTTGGCTTGTGTGGAGTGCGGGGATCGGTAAGTGTACGTGAAGTGTACTAAACGTATGTAACATGTATACGCATTGCTGAGCCGGTGTTCGGTGTCGACAGCCCCGCCTGTCCCCCTCTTCCCTCGAATGCCTCGCGGAGCCCCGATCACGCTAGCCAAGTTTTTGCGGGGACGCGAACCGTACGATGGCGCTCAAAAATGGTTTTCAATGACGCGAACGGTCACGGGTCGTCAGAATTGCATATTTAGGATTCTTCAAGCGTCATTTTCAACCCTACAAGATGCAAAAAAACAACGAAACGGAACGTTTAATATTGACCGATCGGCAAAGGATCGGCGCGATACTATCAACTCTGCGAGAAATCGGCTTGACGATGATCGTCGTACCTTATACACGTGTCAGCTAAAATCGGAGCAAGTACACCCGCACTGCGTCAATCCGCCAAGGTGTGGAGCATTGGTTTGAAACACCTGCGCCTGGATGCAACGATATAATTACCGATCCCCTCGCCTCGATCGTCAACACCGGCGCTGTATCCTTACCACACGCCCGCGCAAGGATACACAGCTTGGCAGGGGCTCTCCGCGGCAGTGTGTAAGTAATAACAATGCAGTGCCCAGATTGCCCAGAACGAGAAGAGAGGATATACCTAAGTATGAGTAAGGAACGTAGACGGCAGTATGATGCGCGCGCTGTTTTCCCCGCGCGAGAGAGAGAGGAGGCATCCGCCCAACATCCACTGCAGAGCCTCCGCCGCCGCTCGGCCTGTTCCGCAGTCAGGTTCCAGTTCGAGTTGCGCCGCGCCGCGCGACTCCTCGCTTCCCCTCGTCCTTCTCCCGCGCGCGTGTGTGCATGATGCACAAGTGCATTCCTGCGGGCTTTGTACAACCGTAAACACGGCGTAGCAGCAGTGGGGCGTTGTTCGTTGGGCGCACAGTTTTGGGATCGAGGCCGCGGACCAGGGGATCCCCAGAGGCGGGGCACGTCCACGGAGAACAGATCCCGGGGACGCGCGACTGCTCCAGGTATACTATACGCTGGTGTACTTACGCGTTGGTATTATGCCCCGCGTGTCGCAAGACTCGCGTAGGAATCAGGACGGCGCGTTTTTGAGCGGCGCCTGCGCGGACGGCCGTTCTTTGGGTGGGCGCACACACACTTTCATTCGCGTTGCCTTTTTTATCATGAACGCACGCAGTGCACGGAATTTATATACGTACAATAAAAACGCGCACGATCGATCGAGCCACTGTGCGTCGTCGTCGCGAGCTTCGTGGGTCGAGTGTAAGTGCAACGTTACACGCACTTTAGGGGCACAGGTGAGCGCGAGGGCTGTGTGGGTATTGTAGAATGTGTGTACGAGCAGCACGCGCGCGAGCCTTGCGGTTGTTGTTGTCGTTGTGTCGGGAGAGGCCGCGCCTCGATCGGTTGGCGAAGGACACGCGCGCGGAGGTGATCGCCGATGCTCGAGTACAACGTGGGAGATTGTTTGATCGGCTTTTTTAGACGATTTGGGCTAGATTTTACCCTGCACGTGCAGGTTTTTTATTCGGTCGCGGTCGGATCGTACGGTTTTTTTCCGTTATGTACGATGCACGTGTCGGCCTCGGTAGGTATGCAAACACTTGATTGAGAATATTTTTTTGGAGTACAGTGTGACCAAGGATATGCCGAGGCTTGTTGTTCGAAGCGTGAGCGTGTTAAATATTCGGCGGAACATTTCAACACTGTCCTGCGATGATGAATGGACGAACGAATGAATGAGGGCTTGAATCGGTATGTGTATACAGGTGTGGACGTTGATAATAGTTCGTGTTCGTTCGAATTCGAGATATTTTTTCTCATCAACGAATGTATTTCGATAGAAAGCGTAAGAGTGCGATAACACCGCCCAGTTATTTTTCATACACGGCTGGCGCGCGCGACATGAAACCCCGGCTACTCAATAATGCATCTCGCGTCCAATTTTCTCTGATTGGGGGGAGGAGGAAACAAGCGACTTTCGTCGAATTGAGACTAGGTAAACGAGCTTCGAAAATTGGACGCGGGTATGGTGCGTATTTTTCGCTGTCAGCTCTTTTTTACGGCTCATTGCGTTTTCTCGCTTAGTCATCACTTGAGCGAATAAAAGACTTCGTCGCACTGATGAAACGAGAAATTTCGTGGCACTCTATTTTTTGTTTCCTACTTTTCTTGATACCGTATTTCCTGTGTTCTGAAATTTTATTGGTGCCCCCAATTGTTTGATTGTACAGAGCTAAATTAATGAATCGCGCACTCCCACCGATGACTCGTATGCAGATACAATTATGTATTTACGTGTCGTTAATAAACCGAGCATCCCAAGGAGGAAGCTTTTGGTTCATAATATGCTACTCGCAACGTGCCCGGCAAGTACACGCACGAGAAGCCCGAACGCCGAATTTTTGTTTTTTTTCTTGTAGCCACTTCTTTCTCGCTGATTTTTTTTTCGCACTGCGGATAATGTATATGACTAAAAATTCCCATTTTTCAATGAATATATTATTGACTTGATTTTTTTCATCCGTCTTCGGAGAAAGTATGACGATTGATTAATATTCCGTCACGACAGTCACGAGCATTGCGTCGTGAAGCTCGTCTCGCAGTTACACTCATGGACTATTAATATTTTTCATGTGATAAATATTAAATTTTCAAGCATATACATTTGTTCGTCAGGCAAGAATTAAAGCGTATGGATAAGGGTATACATTATTTCTTGGATCACACGAATCTCAACCATTAACTCGAAAGTTACTTTTCTCTGGCCAAATATTAGGATTTTTTTGAAAAAACGCACGCTGCAGTCATTGAACAAACAAAGCGATCTACAAAAATACCAAGCTAATCGAAATGTGTTGGAAACTCAGTGGTTTTTTTAACGAATTTTGTGCTCGAAAGCACGATTTAATTTTGTCAACTTGAAAAGATTTGTGGGTAAGAACCTTAATTTCAGGCCAAATAATTAAATAACAAGGCGCACCTCGACCGACGCATCAGTCGGTATCAGTAAAGAATCTCAGAGACGAAAAAACGCCGCGAACAATTAATCCATAATCCCGCGCTTAATTAGCCTGGAAACGCGTCATCGTGATGAAGTAAATTGCACAATTAAGTATTTCGTAACAACAACAACGAGCACGCGTAATAATACAATCGAGAACACGCGACGATCGAGGAGACGGGGTTGTTGTGGACACCGAAGAAAACGCGCGACGCGCCAAAAGAGTCTGCAGAGCGCGAGCGCGCGATAATCAAAGCCGAACGAAAGCAGAGAGCACAACGAGCCGGAGCGCTTATCGCGTTCCCGATATCCGTCCGTGGCCCGAGTATAAAATGGCTCGCGTAAACAATATAAACCCGAGCGAACCAGCTCTCCCTTTACGATGGAAACATGTCCAACGTTTTTTCCTCCGCAGAATCGGAACGAGCTTGTACCACGCACGTATACGAGAGCAGAGTCCGCGACGGGACCCTTCAATCGGCGAGGAGAAATCGAAGAGGCCGCGCGTCGACATCTTCCGGGACTAGGTGGTGGTGGTGGTGGTGGTGGTGTGGGGATCCCGAGAGAGGAGGTGAACCAGAGGCTCGAAAGAAGCCAAGCAGCGAGCGGAGGGGCGCAACAAACTGGGCGATAGGCGAGGGAGGCACAAACGCGTCAGGATGGCTGACGAGGGTGGTCTGCAGAACCTGCGCGCCGAGAAGGACGAGGACAGCTCGGCGTATCGCAAGTGGCTGCTCTTCAAAGTCGGCGAAGTGGTCAGTAGTTGTTTGGCACAGTCGTGTTTTTTTTTTTTTTTCCCCACAATATATTCATCGCAGAATGCCGAATTTCACTGTGCACCTGATGGGTCCGACATGATTTTCACCCTGTTTGGTACCAGTGGAACTATTCGTTAATCATACGTCAATGACAATGATGAAAAATCAGTGACGTTATGTTCACTTGCCAACTGGTGAATAATACATTTACCCGCAAGTTGTGCTTAATTTCACTGATTCAGATTTATAGTACCCGAGTAAAATTTCCGTTTGCAGATACTGTCCCTGATCGCGATAGGACTGATCGTCGACCCGTTCGACTCGTTCTCCCGCATATTCACCCAGCAGCCGCACCTGAAGCTCAGCGACGTCGCCATGATATACGTGACCCTGGCGGGTTTCGTCATCGTCAACGGCGTCTCCGTTCTCGCCTTCTTCCTCGGGGATCGGATGCCCAAAATAACGGTAAGTCCGCCCTCTGGGTGAAATTTTCACAACACTCGTCACGCAAAGACGATAAAACTCTCGATCGATGGGCACGTGTGGATCTAAAAAAAATCAATCCAATGTCCAGGCGCTGCTGTTCACCGGACTGGGCACGATAATGCACCTGATCGCGGGCAGCCTGATGTTCCACAACTGGAAGAAGCTGAACGGCAACTACGCCTACGTGTACAACAACCACACCTTCGGCAGCAAACTCTACCTGGACATGCTGGTATCCTCGACGGTCATCACCTTCATCAACGGCCTGCTCTTCGCCGGCGACGTCTTCGTCACCGTCAAGTACTACTAGAGACCCAACGTGTCGTCCCCGCCTTCCTCCGTATATTTTTTTATCACTAGTTTTTTATTGCCCCCCTTTGTTCCATTCGAGCCCTCGTTAAATGCAAAACCCACGTGATCCCCCACGTATCGCGGACATGCACGGCATTTATCTTTATTTTTACGTTTCTTCCTCTAACTTCAATTGCGCATTAAAGTCGTTGCGAAGTCGAGCGCGCGAGAGTATTTTTTTACAAGAAACGTTTTGTACGCCACTTGCTCAGCGTTTCGTTGCATCGTTGATCAACTGGCGTTGGATGCAGTTTGAGTACAATCGTTGATCAGAGTACAGGGTATATAAAGTTGCGCGAACTGAAAATATGTGAAATATGGACCTTTTGCTGTTGCGATACTATCGTTGGTCGTTGACTCTAGGTTTGATTTTTATTCATCTTCCGTCCATTAATTGTTATAATACGAAAGAACAAAATTGCTTTTAAACCTATCGAACAGATCACTAAGCAAATGCCAATCCATTACAAAACGATATGTAGGAGAACCACCGAATCTCAAGAGATTACTCAATTTTTATTTCAACGAACGAGTCGTTTGTTGATTATTTGTAAAGTGTTAAAAAACTACATTCTTCTATCCGTCCAACATCGATTAACATTCGCGCAGTACTGCGCAAGTATAGTACGTATACGTACGATCGGATACGCGTAGACACGTCGCGCGCGTCGTCGTCGTTACAGTCCATCTTGCATATTTATTATATACATTGATACGCTTCAACGTCCCCCGCGGCTGTAAGCTACAAGCGAGCTTTTGTAATTAGCTCTACGAGTCCGTCCATAATCGGTACAATTGTATATCGTATAAGTCAAGTGATCGATTGATCGCTCGATCGTGTTCGTCTTACCAATGGAGACAGACCTTTTGTCAAAGTATTTCTCTTTTCCCCTCTCTTATATCGTATTACGTCCAAGTTGTAAGTGCCTATTCTGAAGTATATTTACATTTTGTCACGGTGATGTGACTTTTTTTTTTTTCATGTAAAAGTACCATTTATTGAAAATTTTAATAACAGTTAAGAATATTGGATGTCTCTTTGTTATTCAATGTATCTGCTTCAAGAGCACGTGTATGTGAATAATTAAGCATGTACAATAATTTATACGCTCGACGACCGTATATTTATTACTTTCTAAATTTAATCGAGTGAAAACACAGAGCCATTTAAACTTTTGATTTCACTTGAAAAGTGACAGTACCACTGAAGAAATTAAAAAAACACTCTTCACTCCAGAAAAGAGTCGTGATTCGCTCTCAAAGAGTGAAACGATCACTTTTATCGAAGAGTGAAAAAAATTAATATTTATTTTATAGTGAGATTTATACTCTCTATCTTGACTCTTTCAAAGCAAAAAGTCATTCTGAAGAGTAAATTTTCAATCGATTAAATTTAGAGACTACGCAAAAGACGATAAATCTCTAAATATATACTTGTAGACTTAAGTATGTCCCTCCATGTAATGTATAACCAGTATTTGTTACTGTATACAAAACAAAGTTGTAATTTTACGATGAATCTACACATTACATATTATATTTATACAGAGTTTTTAACGAGCATGATTTCCTCGTTTCTTGCAATATACCCATACGAATATTATGTACCGGAGAAATTTTAATTGAACTCAAAAGGAGTAAAACCGACTCGACCACTCGCACCTGACGTCAGGCGATTCTCCGTCATTGACAACAAGAGCATCAGCAGGTGTCCTGCTAACCTGACCAAAGTTCCCTCCCAGAAACAAGCGCAATGAGCAGCAGAGAATCCAAAGCAGAAGAGGTGAAAGTCATAGGGCCGATCTACGCGGCGCCCGTCGACGCCTGCGGCAACGCCAGCGGCAAAGTCCCCTGGGCGAAACCGATAAGGATCTATCAGTTTGTAATTCCTCTCGTTTCTCCGCTCGCTACTTTTCCCCTCGGACTATAATATCTCGCGTAAAACGCACATCAGGTCGTGATATTTGTACTGTTCCTACTGACAATCACCAACGAAGCGGCCTACGGACCCACCGGGGGCGCCTTCGTGTTCGTCGTCATCGGGATCTTCCTGCTCGTCATTCTGGTGGACCTGGTCAGCCAGTGCGGCAGCGATCCCATCCCCGATACGCCGGTTGGTAGTTGCGTTCCGCCGATTTTCACCAAAAGACTTTGGCTGGATCGTTATTAATTTTTTCGACAGATGTTCCTGTTCGGAGTGCTGGGCTGCATACTCTTCGTGATGGCCGCGTGCAGCATGTTCGCGACGTCGAGGAAGGACAGCGCGACCGAGATCGTGATACTCCTCATCTCCATGGTGCTGTCCCTCGCGTGCGCTATTTTATTTCTCCTCGACGTTGTACTCATTTTTCTCTACGGCTATTAAACGTCGCGCGCGAGCGAGATTAACGGCGACCGTGAGTATCCGATTGTTAAATATCGAGAGCGTACTTATATGGTACAGGCGTGCGTTTTTTCAAAGTCCATTGATCTCTGACGAGCACAAAGAACAACGACCCGTCAAAGGCGCGCCGAAGCAGCGAAATGTCACCGCGCGAATCATTGCGAAACCATCACGACTCTTGCGCGACGCGAGTGCAGAAGTACACGTGGAATAACCGTTCGGGTACTTTTGAAAACGAAAAAGCAGGCGGAAGGTGCGGATCGGCTCATCGGGCGCGCGTCCGAGAAAAAAAGTAAATACAACCGTCCGAGCATCTCGAAGCACAGAAGCGTAAAAACCGGCGCAAGCCGTGGCCCTCAATTAGAGTAAAGTGCCCGCGGATGTATTATACGCGAAGGTCTCCCCCAACAGGCCCTGCCCTGATGCCACGTGCACGCGAGCGCATCGCAGGTAATATACTTGTGCAGCGTAGACCACAAGTATTTAGAAGCAGAGCTCCAGGACGGATCGTGTCGAGCAGCTCGGCGGAAACGCAGTCAAGGTGGCCGTGTCCTCTTTCGACATCCGCGGCGCCCCCCGGAGCGCGTTTGTTTTTTTTTTCGTCGGTGCATACTCCCCGGCAGTACACAGCGGCTGCATCGTGGGTATTCGCTGTCCCATTGTCGATCTTGCTCCGGAGTGTTCCGATTAGGAGGTCTTTTGTTCTGCCTGCCGCTGTCACTTATTCTTTTGATCCCTCTCCTCCTGCCCCGCTGACGCTGATACACACGAGAGCTCTTGCCCAATATTTGGACTTTCTCACGATTATCTCCTAATGAGGCCTCTCTGCTGCGCGCGCGCGTCGGCAGGGTCGACTGTGATGGAGTGATGGTCTGTCCTTTTAATATTACTGGTCGTTGTACACACGAGTGTGTGTGTGTGTATGGTTGTACAGGTATGCGAAAAAAATTGAAATTGATGAGACGATTTTTTAATTTTTGTTAAAAAAAAAACTTTATTGGAACAATTGTTACGAATTACGCGAACACAGTCGGCGAACATTTGAGATCGGGTGTTGCAGTGACATGCAGTGATAATTTCACATGGGGTGTAGAGAAAAAATAGAAACATGCGCTTACATAATTACAAGTACTTTTACAATCGTACCTTTTTTTAAACATCGCACAGCCAACCGTACATTGGCGATGATTTTAAACGTGAAAGCTAGAAATTTTACAATACGGCACATCTGCAGTATCGTCATGCATGATAATACAATTATCTCTTAATACAGCTAAATCTTGATAAATAATCATCAGTTAAATCTTGTACTACTTGTACGGAACAACGATTTATAATAAACTCTAAAGTCGTGATAATTATTAGAAACTTTCTTTGTCTTCGTATAAATTTATAAAGTTACAGTGTTACGTAGTGTTTGATCATCATTCATAAAGAAAATCGTACGCAACTTTAGCATGATTTAGTGTTTGTATAAAATTGAAACATAATTATAACTTTTTTAAATTTATTCATATAGTAAACTCGTCATTAATATTATAAAAGATGGTAAAAATTGTAACAACCCTTCTGTAAATTCATCCTATAAAATTTTACCACATGACAATTTTTAACAAAGAACTCGACTCAAATAATCTATAAAAGCTAAAACAATTCATTAAAATTTCCAAATCGTAGATTTTATAAAATTTTATAGGAGACACGGATTTAATCTAGATTTAAGATTGCTTTTGGAAAACTATCATAAAAAAAACAGCGTTTCGTAAAAACAAGTTGCTACTTAAACAATGGAGATCCCATTCAACATCATTCCTTCATAAAAATCACGAGCATGCAGCATCTTTAAACTTTGAGTACCATTATACAAATTGTTTTCACAACCAGAAACATGTTCATAATTATATATCTGTCTTTGATCGGGAATAATCTCATTCGTGTAATTTACATTTGGCATCAAGCTCCATGGAAACTTCACATGAAAATTACGATGATCAGAGTTCAAGCAAGTATTTGAATTTTGAGTTAAACCCCATGGAAACCTTACTACAGAGCAATTTCGTGTATATAAGCAGGGGGGTATTTTATACACGCTTGTGCATAAATTATTTGCGTAATTATGCTCGTCTGTATCAGATGTCTTTGAGAAATTTGATAAAGATTCATCTGACCGAATAGAATTATTGGTAGAATCATTAAAAATTTGTAATCTACAGTCATTGACACTTTCATAGCTATCATTAGAGTCCTCTTCATATAACGTTTGATTCATACAAGCTTCCCTTATGCGATTAAAATTAGATTTATAATTATTCACTCTGGGATTGGGAAGAAATTTTCTGTGATAAAAAGGAAATGGTTTTTGTTTACGGTTGCTGTTCCTATACTCCAGCTTATTATTCTCTTCAGTATAACACTTCTTCCCCCCTTTAATGATCTTTTTAGTCACCACAATATTATCATCCGAGTGATAGACTGCACTTTCTTCTACCTTTGAGCAAAGAGAATAAAGTGTTGTAAGTAAGAATTTCAAGCAAAATAAATTATCAAAATATATTTAGTTCAAAAGAATAAAAAACAATTAGGAAAATTGAATGTTGTTATCTGTACAGCATTAAAAAAGAACGAGACTTGCTTTCATCGCACCAGCCTGATTGCATTCAGGAAAATCCAAACAGATCACACAGCAAAGGAGGATTAAATTATGTAAACAACTGATTAGACGAGCTCGAAATCATCAGACTTTTATCAAGCTTTCCTGGGGGTCCTCTACTGAGATCGCAGCAAAATAACACCATTTTATCTCAAAAATACAAGTGATACTCTTGTTTCATCACATCACAATGTTAATCTTTCCCCAGCAAGACACACTATTAACATTATATAATCAGAAATGTATGACAAAAAAATTAAAATAAGAACCACCCATTTTCAAGTCAAGTAAACAAATTGACAAAGTTAGAAACAAGTATTGGATCAACGAACCATCTCAGCCTTTGCCAAGTAGATCCAAAGTTTACGCCACGTGCTGAACTTATTTTGGTCACTGAAGTTAAAGCGCATTTCCTTGGAGGCATAGCGCGTGGCCAGTGGGCTCCTGTAGTCACAGTACTCGCTGTTTTTATGTGCCATTATTCACGAAAACTTCGATTAAGTTTCTGTTATTTACGTTACAAACCGGTAGCACTCTAGCACTTTCTGGCTCGTTGTTTGGGTAATGTGCACGTTTACGCGACGCGGCGAACTGCATCAGCTGATATTTTACGAATCATGACCACGAAAAGAGCCGAGGAGTCTCGCCACGGAGCGGCGCTATCGGACGGCAGCTGCTTTTTCGGGGCAAGTGACTTCAGAGTTTGAATGTTTGCCGTGCTGTAGGCGTATACAGTTTTGAGCATAAATTATAAAAAATTTTGTATGTACGCATGAGAAAACGACGAACAAAACTTGTTGGATTACACAAATTTTCTTAAATTTACATGAATTTTATCAGTCCTGATTTACTTGAGGAATAAATTTTCAATTTCAACGAATTTATAAGATTGCAATACAAATTTTTTTAATTAACTACATAACAATACGTATATTCATCAAAGTCAAGGTCTTTAATTTGTATATAACATGGATAACTCAATTCTTTCACAAGTTGTTGTGTTTGATGAAGTGCTTGAAGCATGTAAAATAAAAATCATGAAGCATGAACTGATTATCATTCCACAGGTGGAAGTAAACTTTGGCTCTGCTAACTTTCATGTTTTGCGCAATAAGCGGTATGGAAAAGCTCGAGACAAGACATCTACCTAGGTACACCAGGCATTTACTTTTCTTTCAATCGTACAATCTCGCGCGCGTGCTAGTTTTCCGCAAGTGGTATCTGCCGGGAAAACTGCGTAAAAAGGGAATCACAAGGTCGCTAAGTTGGAGGAACACAGTATAGTACTGGCGAGTGAAAAGCCAGCGAGAGGCATTCAGCGAAAGTACCCACGTTCTATTTTGACCCAACGAGAGGACACGATTCCTCGTTGTATTGCTCAGCAAGAATTTCATGGCTATGCTTAGACACTTTGTTTTTGTTGATTTTCCATGCCTGATTCACGAGTTTCGTTCTTTTTTAATGCGCTACTTTATTAATTTCAGAGATTAGAATAGTGTTATGATTGGAGGAAATAAAACAATTTAGCACTGGCTTTGCTGCATTTACTTTTGAAAATTGCAATCTACGTTTACTGATCAATTACAGTAAAGTTTTCGATAAAATTAAATACAATTGATCAAAATCAGTTGATCAAATTAATGAACACTATTCTACCATTGAATTTTAAGAGCAACTCTTTTTCTTGAATGTATGAAAATGTAAATTTGTTCTTCGACACTTACTACGTTTTTAAAGGTTGTTCTGGGATCAACCCAATCAACTCTGACCTCTGATTTGTCGAAAAAAAGACTTCGTTCTGGTATCATTCTTCTCCGAGCCATTGCAGCACCTCTGTGAGTCAAGAAGCAAATAAGTACTTCTTTTTTTGACGGGTTGTTCAGATTAGTGTACATGATAACTGAATCGATCTCTTCGCAGTGTTCTTTGTAAAGCTTCTGAAAACATAAAATAAAATTAAAACACAGTTAAATTTATAAAATATTTTTATGAAGAACTACTAATTAATCAAAAGACATTTACTTTTGATAAAGTTTTTACATCCAGATGAGGGGGTATATCAGTTATGTGCAAACGACAGTTATTTACACTCTCAATCACTCCAATGCACCACCCTGGTGCAATCTCGTAATTATTTAATTGCCTAATGGCTTCCTGTGCCGATTCTCGAGATTTATACATAATAAAACAGAAACCTCTGTTGTTACCCGAAAAATGCATCATCAGGCGCATTTCATAAATTTCTCCAATTTGACTAAACAGAGGATATATTTTGTCCTCATAGATATTCCTTGGGATTTTTCCAACAAATATTTCACATCCTTTGCCAGGAGGAGGACCTGCCCATCCAGGAGGTGGACCACCAAGTTTCCTTTGACCATTTTGTTGTACAATCAAGACGCCTAGATGATCTTGAAGGTCCAGAATATTTTGACTCGTTTTCTTCTGCTCTTCGATACTGTCTTGGATGTAATTGCTCTTTACAATCCCTTTCTTCAATTTGCTGCCGTTCACATCTGAAAAACCAAATTCAATTAAAATTTGAATGTTACAATCACAGAAAAACATCCCATATCTAGTTGTACGCAGAGCTAAAAAAATCATGACATGGGCAACAAAAAGAAATCAAAGCAATAAAATTTCATCAATATCCATCATAATCAACCAAGCAGTGTCAAATCACAACATGCTAAATAATAATTGAAAACAAAAATCCTACAGCTCCAAGATTCACATAGAGCACTGATATGCACGTTCACCGATATAGTCAGCAAGAGAGTACACCTTTGACAAATACATTTTTTCAAACAAAAAAAGTTACACGACTCTATTTTTAGGCACAACTTTACAAAAAATTTACCCAAGCATGAAAAAAAAGCTTCACCAGCAATGAAAAATGCACTTTTTCACCCGATCGCCGCAGTCATAGAAATCAACACGAATTCTGGACTTTTCTCACCGGTTGTCCGGGCTCACCGTTCATTCAAAAATCCACTCGAGCACAACTCACCAGGGAAGCCCTTCTTCTGGAAATAAATAGACTTGCGGCCGATCCGTGGTATCCTCTTCTGGATCATGTCGTAGTCGCCGTTCACATCAGCGAAGTCGTCGAGTCGCAGCTTCTCGAACTCTGCCAACAAGTCGCTTCTGCAGAGCTCCTGGAGCCGGTACTCGCTGCAGTCCTGCTGCTGCTGCTGCCACTGCCACATCTTCCTCACGCGTATCTGCTACAACACAAATGCACATAAATATAAACACAAACACAAAGCATGTGCGCTATTAACAAGACACACGCTATTAACAAAATATCTACAGATGACGTGTGTCCGACCGCATTGACAGACCAAGCCCGAATGCTCTGCTGGTGCTCGCAATGTGAAATGAATAAATTGTATGGCTCAGTATATGAGTGTGGTTTTCTATAGTTACATTTACCCGGCCCTGCAATGCTTGCAGGACTTTTCGGAGAACCTCGGGATTTCGGGAACGACGTCAACGGCCGGCGGCCGGGTTTTGGGGGCGCGCGCGCGGGGCGGCGGCGCGCTTCCGCCCCCCCCCCCCCCCCCCTCTTCTCATCCCTCACCTCAGCTCAGCCAAATAGCCAATCCTACACCAACGGTCATTTCGATTGGGCGAGGCTTCGGCATCGTTTCGCATCAGAGGAGGAGTTTGGAGTGCGTGGACTTTTAACTCGTAAGTGTCGTGCGTTGATTGACTTTTTCGCTAATTGAGTGTGTGTGGTTACCTATAATCATGATTATCACGAAATATATACGTAAAACCGAGTATACTATTAGCTGGCTCGGGCGTTGATATATATAGTCGACTCTACCCGGAAAAATACAAAGAGTCGTTGGCCGTTGGCTTTTAACGGAAAAATTGCGATGCGGGACCGTACAGTGCATATATTGGTGACTCCGAAGAGCAAGGGAATTACAAATCGGAGTGCATAATGTAAGTAGCTGCGCTTATAGTATTGGCGAAGAGTAGCCGTTTTTTTCGCCATTTTGATCGAAAAGCAAATACAGGTATTCTCGGGTGTACACTTAATGCTGATCAATATGAAAAATCGTGGGCGCGGAGTGCTTTTTTTCTCTCGAGTGCGGACATGAATGTACTTATAATGACTTTCCGCGGCATGAGAGTGTGTCCGCGTTTGTCACAAATCGCATCAAGTCATGCAAAGACATATTTTTTCTCTCTAGATTCCGAGCTCGCCAGTCGCGTTCCGAGAACGCTGCGCGGCTTTTCTCGTTTCGCAGTGATTATCGTGTGCGTGGAGTGCTTTTTTTTTTCCCCCGGGTGTAAAGCAGTGACCTTCAAAGATAGGGGAGCGATATAAAAATGTATTCGCTTTTTGTAATAAATCGCGCCGAGTCGTGCGCAAAGGTAACCGTTTTACCCGCCATTTTGAACGCCGTTGAGCAAGATGGCGGCTCATTGTCTCGCCGGATGCTCCGCGCGGAGGTTTTGTTCCGAGTTCTTATAAGTAGCGCGACTTTTCGTTTCGTATATCTCGCGACGTAGTGATAATTGTCTGCCGGGAGTGCTTTTTTCTGTGCGAATGTAGATTTACTTGAATGACCTGCAAGTGCAAGGGAGTGATGCGATACGTGTCCGCGACTCCGCGTAGCGTTTCGTATAAGTATATAGCGGCGTCGAGTCATAAAGGGTAGCCGTTTTACCCGTACGCAAGTACGTAGATCGCTAGCCCTTGGATTTTGGAGTGCACACGTAGTGTTCTCAGAACTCAGCGCGACTTTCTGTCGTTTCGCAGTGATCTTACATCGTGGGCGTGGAGTGCTTTTTTTTTATCCGTGCGTACAGACGTAAGTACTTGTAGACCTGAAAGGGCAAGGGAGTCGTACGCGTTTTGGACAAGTAGCCGCGTCGAGTCGTGGGCAAAGGTATGAGCCGTTTTTCCCGTTGGATTGAGCGATAAGAACATACAGTCCGCTCTAGAGTGCATAGACTTCTTGCTCCCTACATAGACCCTGTAGTGCGCGAAGGTCATCTTCCGAGTACTCGGCGGGACTTTTTCGTTTCGTGTATCGCGATGTGTGGTGATTAAATATATCGTGTGCGTGGAGTGCTTTTTTTTCCCGAGTGTAGATGATACAGACGCTGGATATAGATATGGTAGATGATATAGATATAATATGGATATGATGTGGACGAGAGGCAATCGATCGATCCCAAGAGGTGCAGGTGCATTATACTTCCTCAGGAGCAATTCTCGGCTCTCATTGCTGCACATAACGGTCACTTCAACGCTATACACAGGGGCTTGGGGACGTCTGTGTTGGTAAGTCTGCATTTTTATTGCATGCCTGTATTATAATTATTTATCATATGAACAATTCGAATACATAAAGGGTATATATATAATACTTATGCAAGTATAAGGATTAGGTATTAATATTTCTCGATCGAAATGCTGAATGATCGTAAGTAGCAATCGTTCAAATGTGAAAAGTTCGTATGTTAGGAGTTTTGCTCAGTAGATTCAATAACTCAAAGATGTTCTGGGCGCTCATTATACTATGATTTATCCATGACTAAAGTCCCTTTAGTTAGAGAGAGTTGAAGTTCACTCGAAGCTTTTATCTTTTTAAACAGTACAGCTTATAACCGCCCACCGAATTCACTTGAACTACACCCCCGCAGATTATTCAGTCCTCTGACTCCTAAGCTCACCCTCAAATAAATTTTTCGTTTCTTTCCTAACGGTTGTCGGTTTTTACTTGCTTTAATTATTCGCAACCGTCTGAATTCGTTCGTTTGCTATTGTCCTCCCAATATAATCGTATTTTCATTTCGAGCTTTAAAATTCACTTTTTTTTAACTTTTCACTGTTACAAATCGGAGCACAAAAGAAAAGTTTGGAACAATTATTCCAACGTTTCAACCAGAGATAAATATTTTTCTCCCACAGAAAATATGTTAGATAGGTGCAAGTACAGAGAAAAGAAAGACAACGCGTTTGAGTTGTGAAATTACAGTTTTTCGCGTTAATAGTGAGGAGCTGAATATTTATCGGTAAAGACACCAATACTCGCGCGGCCCTTTAGCTATAAGCGAATCATCAACGCACTGGACAATAATTATTATGCAGTGCAATTTTATTGTTTTCTAAACTCGTTTTACTTTTACATTTTATCATTCATATTTACATGTATGTATCAAAATGTTTATTATTGAAATATGGTTTTATGAATATAATTATTTCTCTGGTAAGTGCACATATTATTTTATGCGATTGAAAAGTAATTTTATGAATATATATTTTATTACAAGTTTTAATTACTATATGTATATTCAATGAACAGCGAAAATGATCCCTATTTGATTTGTAAGCCCCCCAATGTCAGTGTTACTCATGATCCTCCAAAATATCGTTTCTCATAAAGCTCTGATGCCAGGTAAAAAATTGACAATGCACAAACTCCTCAGCATAAGACTCCTGGCAAGCACGATGCCCACGTATATCGGGGGAGAACCAGCGCTGCGTCGCGCGCGCGATAATGGCATTGTCTCGCAAACCGCGATACGTATATATACATATATATTTAGACCTCACACGTACAACATAATATATGTGCACAGGCGCTTATCCCAACATGCCTACGAGCGTACGTAAGGTAGGCAATGTAGGCATCAGGCATAGATATGTGTGTGCAGGTCTTATTACATGACACAATCCGTGCAAAGCCGCGCCAGCGAGCGCCCTGCCCAGCCTGGCCGCGGCCCGCCTTTATCTATATTTTTTTTCCCCTCTGTACGCCGCTCCGTTCCTGCGAACCTCCGCTTCGCGGAGTTTAGTAGTCGCTCGCTCGCTCGCCGAACGACTCGGCTCGCAGCCTCGCTGCGATTTTCACCGACGTTCGGTTGTTTCTTGGAATTTTCTCCCATTCTTGCAGTTGACGAATGGTCGTTCCCAACGAACGAGTACGTATTACAATAATAACCCCTGCTTTGGCGGTGTCGAGTTGAAACTGAGTCGGACGGGGAGTTAAGCTCGTGCCGGCAGAGCGCGGGGTGTTTTGGAAACTCGGGAATTTTCGTATAGAAGATCGGGAGGTTGTCGGCCGAACTCGATCCTGGTTATTTATGTTTCGTGAATTTTCATCCAAGTTTTTAAGTTTTTCAAAGTGTTTGTGAACATTTGTGACGGGGCTTTTCACATTCGTTTTTTTTTTTCTGCACAAAGATTTTATCAATGTGTACCTATGACGTAAAATTATAGATAGGAAGTTGTCGAGTAAAATTCAAGCTGCGGTGTGTATATTATTAATGCCTCTTTCCATTTGTTCTTTCCGCGTTTCCTCCGGGTTTCTCTCGCGAATTTAATTGCACGAATAATTTCTTCCGATCGGACGCCCGCCTCTGTTATTATCGTCCCCGTCGTTACTTTTATTCGAATCAAGTCGTGATGCAAATATATCATTCTCGTCCACGCGTCGAACGCTTCAACTTTGGAGCTCCTTTCCTCGATTTCTCGTGCAAAATAAAAATTGATCGCGCGCACTTGTTGCGCCGAGTTGTTTTCAAACGCGCTGCTGCTGCTGCTGCTATAACCGCCGCCGCTCAGCTTTCCGATCAGCTTACAACAAAAGATCGTCCTCGCGTGGCCTCCCCCCCGTATAATATACTCACGAGTGATTTTAAAAAGTGTAACGTTCATGTTTCATTCCGACGCTCCTCGATGGTCTGCGCTTTTTCTCCGCCACTTGCTGCACCGCCCGAAGATCGCGCGGCCGGTGGAAAATAATGTTCGGAAGATGACTGCGGGGCGGCCGCTCTAAATGGGAGCAGCAGCAAAAAAACGAGGCGCCTTCGACAGTTGTTCGGAATAGCGCGCGCAACGAGGCCTTCTTTTGATTAGAGCCTCTCGCTTTTCCACCGAAGCGTGCAGCCGCGGTGTGCAGCAGCGCGCACCTCTGCGTTGGATCATGTGGAACCGAAAAGTGTTCATTAGGATAATCGAGCTGGTAAGCGTCGACGCGTAAGCGTGCACTTGTGTACAACCACCGCGACGAGCACCGCGAATCGTACAACGGATGGAGAATTTTTTTTTTTTTTTTCCGGAAGGCAGAAAATTGGTCCACTTTACACGTACAGGTTGTGTTTCTTTTATTTTTGCTGTGGCATCGTTTCTTTTTTGTAGTTTAAATTTCACTATTTTTATCGGTAATTGTAAAATCGGGAAACCTGTGATGGTTTATTTTGTGATTTTATAAAAAAATGCATGCACTTGATAGTTTCTCAAAATGCACCGAAAAATAACATGTGAAATTGTCGGAAATTGTTATTCAAATCATAAACTCTTCGTAGAGCGCCGTTCATAATTTCTAGACGGACAGTATTGCGTAATCCACACAACTAGCACTGTCGCGATAATAATTTATATTTTGATAAAAAGAAAAAATAATGCCAAGCACCAAAACAAAAATCAAAGAGACTTGCTAATGTGACTAGCACAAAAGCTCCTGAAAGTTTGTACGATCGTCGAGTGCTATAGTGATATTGTGTTCTTTATTTTATTTTTCGCAATCAGATTCTGTGCATCGCGTGCGTCGTCGCTTTGAGGGTGACGGACGACGAAAGCCGAAGAGTATTTCATTATCTGCGCAACATAAGTCGCGAGAGGTGGTCCCTCTTGAATAACGTGACATGGGGTACAATAGGTAAGTGAGAATAATGATTTTTTTGTTTCTTTTCATGTGCACACGATAATATCTAATCAAAATCATCACTTCTTTGCAGAAGCATTTTTGAAACACATTTATCATGTGTCGAAGTGACTGGGCGCTCCTCTGTACACACTATGTTACAAAGTTTTTTTTTGTTACTCGCATGAAAAATAAAATCTGAAAAAAAGACACCTGCTTATCGCGCGCTCCAGAAAAAAAAGTCCCAATAACCAGTCACACCAGTTCCTGAATTTCGCAACTCCCCTCCATATTCTCCCGCGTCACATTGACCGATTAAACAAACACATGCTTGCACACACGCACATTCCGCGACTGCCAGCGCATAAGTATATTGTACCCCCGTCCATATACGACAAAAACAAAAACAATCCATACGTGATATGTCTACATGCGCGTGTTCACAGGTGCCGCTCTTGCGACAGCCACCTGCGGCGGCTACACAATCGTAATCGCGGGTCTGCTCATCGCCGCAGCCAGCGGGGAACTCAGAGGCCAAAAGACGGTAATGATAATCGCACACTCGTGTCTGTCTGAATATTATACCTGAACCTACTATACAAAAAGTTACACACGCAATATGCGCAAATAACGTCCCCCCCACTCCACCCCTTTTTTCCCGCGCATCAGCGTAAATATATAATAATAGTATGTTTATAGGAGTAATCGCTATAGTACCGAAGGGAACATACATTAATATTATTATTATTATAATTATATAGAGAGACGAGCGCAATTAAATGCCTCCTGATTCATACCTTCCTGCAGTCCAGCCCCGCCTCGACAAGACGATTATGTCATTGCCGCCGCGATGATGATGCGGCTCTCCGATCGCGTGAGCACGAGTCTTTTCCGCGAAATTTTTTCACTCGTTTCCGCGTGCGGGATGGTACAACTCGACGTGGTGCAAATTAATTTGAGGTTAACTCATCGATAGGCATTCCATTTGTATATCCATTGCGAGTCGTCAGAGAATCGGTTAAGATTGGTACCTTGTAAAATATTACATAATTCGCGATTGATCGCTAACATGGTAATAACGGAGGATACATCAATTTGTTTATGAATGCGTTGGTATAAAAAAAAAGTGCATTGAAACACGTCTATAATAGCTCATCCATTACGCGATTTAAATCCATTTGTTTCTCGGACTCATTACGCTAACTCCGCCCATCAATAACAACGATTCCCCGGGAGTTGGAAGCGAAATGTAAATGATTCAAAAATGGGTGTAGGTATGTATAATAATACGCTCTTGTGCATCGTGATTTACGCGCTGGACGTGCGTGAACTGAGAATTTTCTCGTAGGATTTTCTCGACGCGAAAATTTCACACAGGAGTCGCGTTTGTTTTGAAATTTGTTCGTTAGACGCCTTGCGCAATCCGCGACTCGTCAACTCGGTGCGAGCTTTTTCCTTTCAGAACAAAATGCTAAATTGTTATTTAAAAAAAAAAAGCGTATAAAAAAAGTACTCCTGTTTGTATGGCTTATTTATGCAGAACGTGAAATCATACGAGTTTATATTACACATACACCTGGAAAAGTCACTCGAATGGAATCCAGACGATTTGTATTTCGTGCGCATAATCACTCCGTTGGACTCTACGTCTCTCTGATTCCGCATCTACTTTAAGTCTATTTTGCAACGATAATCGTGCCGCGTAACCGTTCGAAATCTCGTGCAGATCATAAACTCTTTTTTTTTAGAATCACAACACGATTTTATGTCTACTACAAGTATCATTAGAATTGAGAGCTATAGACATTGCTCACTGAATTTAGTTTTGGCCAGCTCTGATGAATTTGCTCTGATTGTATTTACAACACGGGATTCGGCGCACAAAAATGGCCTTCCTGTACGTAATATGCGTGTAATGTATGAACTTTTAAATAAACTACTTTCGAATTATCATACACACCCTACATTGCGCAGTAATAGAATAAGTCGGACGTTGAAACGCACCATTAAGTATTGTGTAATACATCGCAAAGTACTAATTCGTGAAAACCAACATTCGTATTCTCAACCGGCTCTCCGCATTATAATGAACCGTAACTTTTGTACTTGCAATATGCACGCCAAAGATCGCCTTTCAAAATTTCCAAGTCCACAGTGTGCGCACACGCGTAATACACGTTACAATACAGCTAAACGAACCCAACTCCGGCTATGCAAATGCACAAAACAGGAGGGACGCGCACGACGAACGCAGTCGTCATCGCAGACAACAGACGGCGACCACAGAGTGAAAAAAAAAAAATTAAATATCCATGACACGAGCGCAATAAACAGTGAGCCGTGCATAAACCATCCGCATAATGCACACGTACGCACGAGAGCCGGGACGCGAAAATGGGTCGCTCTCGCCCGCAGCATCCTAAGCGTGAGAACTCGCGCGACGTAACTCCTCGTAACGCGTGCGCATTATTAGCATCGTCCCGACATTGAGAGACGCAAGGTCGCAAATCCTTTTTTTTACACACGCAAACCTTTTTTTTACCCCCCCCCCCCCCCCCCCCCCCCCCCCCCCGACGGTTTCTGCGTGTCACAAAAAATTTTTTTTCGCTCACACCGCGCGCGCAACGGTACTCAGCGTACAGTTCAATTTGTATATCGCGAAGGTGACTCGTGACCGCGCTTTTCTCTTTTTTTTTTCTCTCTCTCTCTCTCTCTCTCTCTCTCTCTACTACTGTAAGCGAGCAGAGATAGATACGACGCGCATATACGCCCAATGGCTGAACTAGGCGCGTATACGAGGTATATACCCGTAGCTACATATACATAAACACACCCACACACCTGAACAATAAAGTGTGGCACGCAGTAGACCGCGTGTAAGTACCATATGCTATGGGCCCGGCCAGGCTGGACGTATGCTCTATCGCGTGTATCTATCTGCGGTGCGCCTTGTGTTATGCATGTACCTACAACACCCATATTACGTACCTATACACATACATATATACGTGCGTGCACGCGAGAGTTTTGCTGCGCTACCATTTTAATGATTCATAAACTGGGCCTCGATTATTATTCTCCTCGGAGCAGATCACGCCCGACTCCGAGCCTCTAGTTTTCTCGCTCTCTTTCCTGCCCAGAGTTCGAAGGACTCGCGCGCGATGTGTTTTCTCGCGGTCTCTCGTGCGAGGATGTGAAATAGTCCGACGGAGGCTGAAAATTCCTCGCGAGCGCTGTAACAGTGCAGGAGTGTGTGTAGCGTTTTTTTGGCGATGCGCGGGAGGAACAATGGGGGGAGGTGCCGCCAAATTGACCGGCTGCGTTTGGGTCCTTGTAAAAGCCTCGCGCGCTAATTGTCGGTTTAGCGGCCGTTGGGGCTTTTGTTGTTGTGCAAGGATTTTTCGCGCGTCGAAGAAAGGGGATTTTTTTTTTCTATCACGCAGGGTTTATGGGAACGCTAATTTTCGGGCGTGTTTTTTTTTTTTGTACTGTTAGTCAGAAATACGAGTCCAAGGCGGCTTTTTGCCAAATTGCGGAATTATTGATAATAATGGTAATAATTTTTTCTTTTATGTAACGGATATACTGAGTGTATACTTATTTTCGTGCATTTTTAAGACACTGAGAGTACATAATTTTTATTTTCTAATAATATTAAATTAAAGACAGGCTAGTCTTCAGATAAAAACAAAATATTTGTGTCTATACCTACCGCCTACTTATACATTCTCTAATTACCTTTTCAAGATTGCTCACGATAAGATTGATTTTTAATAGACTTGTGGAAATATCGTAGAGATGTATGCAGTTTTTTACGCGCGCATGCTTCACACGGTGATGAATATAGCATTGGAGTACCGCATAAAATCACTCGTGACTATAAGGTACTCCTTTTTTTCCGTCGTCTGGTTCGTTCACTTCATGAATGTCCACAGAAAGATACAATTTAATTTTTAAAGTCACAGTGTTGAAAAATAAATTTTGTTTTCTTTGGCTTGTATTATACAATGTTTTCACCCTACATTACACTTTAGATAGTTATATCACAAGTAGAAATGATTGAGATCTTTATAAAATTTGACACGCAATTAGATTAACCTCGAGATTAACATGTTGTAGGGATTCCATTGAGTTTTTTTTATGACAAGAGTAACTACGGCGAGATTTATAGTTTCGATAGATTGGACTCTTATGTAAAAATGGCTTTCTACGTGCTTCCATTGAACTAAATGATTTTTGATGATTCATTCTGACGTATCCATAAAATTTGTAATAAACTTCAACCGCTAAAAAAATATGTAACCATACGCATGTACACGATAATTATTTTCGTGAAAAAACAATGGATGAAATGAGTGGTAGAAATTTTTCTGCTGTAATTGTGGTATCGCTGTACTATGATTTTTACATGCGGCTTGAAAGTGGGGTTCACGTGTTCCTACAACAGGTGTAAAAATATCGGAAGTTAATAATCAAAAGTTAAAAGAAATTAAAGTAAATGAAAAACCAGTTAAGTTATTTATAAGTCGGCGAAACAAATCTTAGCCTCGTAGTATCGACTCCCGTTCTTATTTAACAAATCTGTTGAAGGAAAAATTCCTACTCGGTCTGGGCATAGTCCTGTTCGCCATCGTGGGAACGCTGTCGCTGTTCTCGGTCGATGACGTGCCGAAGGATCTCATCGACAATGCCATAGTTTTCGGCTCGCTGTGCATCATAACCGCCATCGTTTTCATTATCGACTTCTTGATGAGTCCCGTGACTGGAAAGAAAAAACACGATGGTACCCAGACGTTAACCAGCAAGGAGCAAGGTCTGTTCTAATTATTCGACTCCGTCTCGAATGGAACGATTATTTTTTTCTTTCATTCATGTGTTCTATATTTTTAATTATATTATGTATTTGTATTTTGTCATTTAGGTGTTTGTTTCAAAATTATTCAATCGGCATTACCGCGTTATAATATTTAGTAAACATAGAGAAAAAATGTAATCCTTGATTGTCATTAAAGAGTTGTACGTCTCGAAATTCATGTTTTAATTGTTCAAAATTTGTATGTGATTTCCCGATCATTAATCAAAATTTACCGTCAAGAATTAAAATCAACCAAGTGATTTTTTATCTACAATTATTTTTATCATTATACGGCAAATCATCGCTTCAACAACCACTTTCACGCTGAATCACCGTTGTTAACCCCAGCTCAATCCGCTACAATAGAACCCGCTTGCACTAAAGAGTCAACTTTTTATGTTTAATACATCTCTTATTTTTAGAAGTAAAGTGGAGTTTTTCATACAACTAATTTAAGAGAAGGGATACAGTTTCTAATTTAGGAACAAATTTATCGTTTGGAGCTGCTACCAATCATCAAGCGTGCACATAAGCTCATACGAAGTATAACGAAACGCTGCTTATAACGCAAAATACCGTGTATATATATAATATACTGTGACTATCGAATCGCAAAACAGGTATTATTATCATTGCGCGTGACTAATGAACAGCAGCTCGCAAAACCATTCGAGAGTGAAAACGAGTTTTTTCTCCCCCAACGCAGCTTGAAATAAAAAGTTAACATCCTTACGGCATCTTGATAACGGTCACGTGCATACGCAAGACTAATGAATAACAGTCTTTGGTATTAATAAACCGTGATTCATTGCATCGAACGGAAGACGGAAAAAAAAAATCACGTCTTCCTAATCACTCGTCATCGCACCAAACTAACCCCGAGTAATCGGCGCCGAACGTTGAGAACGATAATCCAAGCCTGATGGGGGAAGCGAGCGCCGAGTAGAGCCGCAGCACACAGCTATCGGGGACTGGCTTTCTGTTCGCAGCCAAGCAGTACGTGACGACGACGACGATGACGATAAACAACGAGAAGGATCCCCCGCCCGCGCCCAAGTCCGTCTCCACCTGGAGATCACCGACGCCCGAGATGACGGAGAAACGGCACAGCGCGAACGACTCGGCGCCCGAGGACGACGACCGGGAGAACAGGCTCGAGAGGGCCGAGAGACAGATGCGCGAGTACGCCCAGAACATCGAGAACGGCAGGGGCGCCCGCGGGGAGGCCACTGTGGGCGGCATTTTTTTTTTTTTTTTTCTTTTTGTTCTGCGTTCTTCCTCG
>JAPYYV010002211.1:0-21433 GCA_030522625.1 Copidosoma aretas | reverse complement strand
CAGATGTCTGACAGATTTCAGTTATCAAAATGATATCATTTCGACAACTGATATCTGTCAGACATCTTGGCGATGGACATTTGTCGTCAATATCCCATCGATATGATTTGTGCAAAAAAGCGGGGTAAGTGTGCAAAACTCGGCTGATTATTTCTTTTACTGTGAGTTATTCAAATTTGCTCATTGTACGACAACTCATTCATACTCTAGTAGATTTATTTGGGATTGCTTGATTTTGTAATTCCAACAATTTAAAATTGTAGTCAATGTACTTTGAAAACAAATTTACCCATTTAAGCATGAATTTCAATTTAATATATTTCACTTGTGGATCATGCACGTTAATTATGGATTTTATTGAAACTTTCAGTGACGTTTTCCAGTTTGTCGGCAGTAAGATTAAATATATGATAATGATATGATAAAGATACAATATGTATTAATAGTACATGCTACAAATAATTGTTTAATTCAAGAGCTATTGCATCCCAACTTATGGAGCCGTTGAAAAGGAACGGTTAATCGTAGGATAATAATTTACAATATATTTTTTGTACTTTAATTGTGTCCTAATTTCGTCATATTTTAAAAATTCATTCAGCTGCTGAATTCCCACATCGCCACAGCCATAACTATAGATGAAACGCACTAAGCCCGTGTTTTCTATACATATTTAACTCAATACAAGTCGAATTAAGGCATAACGTATATTTCAGCTTTCACTCAACAAAAATGAACTAATACATATAATTTTTTTAAATAGCTTCACTCGGTTGAACTTGGTGATTTTAAATTTGGTTTGAGTAACTCAAAAAAATGTTTTGTTTGTTAAATACAAATATACACAACAATATCAAGTGCCCTGTTTTACGTTTAACTTCTCGCTAGAATTTACTTCGCTCTTTCTTACATTTTTTTACCTTTTTTAATTAAGTTTTTAAATCAATTTTTTATGCATAAGTTACTGACATTAGTTGAGAGCAGATATATATTTTCTTGTATATACAATCTTCAGACGTTCTTTCATTTAATATAGATGATAAAAATTATCTCCCACCAGAACACATTGAAAAAGCTATCGCAGTTGATGATATTCATCAGACTGCTCTTACCGAGTTTAAAAACTGCCGCACTCGACCATCGCGCCGCCTGCCTTATGGATACAGCACTAACGTTAAAAGTGAAATCAAAAAAAGGCCTCTCCCGACTTCTATATAAGAGGATATGTTCTATACATATTCTCTGACCAGGGGTCAAATCACGATCATTCGATATGTGGTAAATCCTACAATTGTTTGCGATAGTCCATATGAAATAACCATAAATGAAGGCTACACGCATGCGTAGTCAAGGGATTATCGAAAAAAAGTTCACTTTTGCCGTGTATCGAGTTATCGTGATAATACCCCTGATGTGCTGATGATTGCGATTAATATCTTTTACTGTATGCATAGCACTTTCCAACTTATTTAGTGAAGCCGATCGAAGAGCCCATGGTGTCGAGTAAATAGAGCGTTATTTCGGGACTTTAAAGTACTGCATGCATTGGTGACTGTGGATTTTTGAATTTTTTAACCATTTGTAGTCACCAGGCGTACATAAAACAGGAATGATAATAAGCGTATATTTTACAGATCCTTTATTAAAATAAAATTGAAATTAAATATATAATAGATAAATAATAGTGGACAAAATAAAGCGCTTGCATGCTAACATGATTCATTGGAGTCATCATTTACGTCATATTTGCGTCACTTTACCGGCCAGCTCAGTTTGTTCTGTTAGGGGAATACAAAATCAACGTTATGTTACTCGCTTTCGTGTCGTTTTTATTTCAACATTACTAGAATCTGTGTAACTTTTTGATTTTAGATTTTGCACTACTGACAACTACAATATTCAGAATTATTGTGGTTCTCATGGATGTTACGTTGAGCATCGTAACAAATCTGTGAACTTGTATTATTTGCCATCTGCAATGCATTAAGTCCTTAAAAGTCCCGTAATTACGCACTGTTCCACTGTTAGATGGCGCTAATACACTTGCACACAGCAAAGAGACGGAGGCTGTATCTATATATAGATAGATGGATAAATATAGTGAGCTTCAAGGGAGTGAGCGGCAGATTGCGTGACAGTAGCTGATTGGCTGTTTTAATGTGTGTTGCAAGTAGCAGAACATACGAGAGGTAGTGACAGAGTGAGAGATAAAGAAACTTAAACAAGAAAGTTCTTAATATGTGACAAACGGAATATATTGTTGATTTTTGTATGAAAATCATTGTTTTGTTATGGTAAGTTTATATAATTCGAGAGATAATTGTATGAATGTATCTTACTTACGATGGACTACCGTCAACACATAACCGAGGCATAACCTCTAAAATCAACCTGTTAATGTGAAATAAAATATTGAGTGACCTGTGAAAATTTTGTTGAACGTATAATTGTGCAACTTTTTTTTAGTGCATACGGTAAATTGACAAAAATGCTAGGCTGTTGTGCTGAGAAGTGTAAGAATTCATCTGATAAAGGTTTTCAGATGTGTCGTTTCCCAACAAACGAATCAAGGAGACAAAAATGGATTAGAAACCTTCACCGAGGAGACTGGATTCCAGGCCCTCACCACATGCTATGTCATGCATATAAGATAAACATTGTGTGCAAGTTACATGCGAACAGCACAAGTGTTAATTTTGTGCAATCTAGTTGTGAAATCTCATAAGTTTGACATGTATAAGTATAATGATTTTATTTCTTATGTACGAGTATAGGTCCATTTTCATGAAAGCATGTGGAAAAATACCCGTAATGGAAAACGCTGTTTGAAAAAGGATGCATTTCCTACAATATTCACTTATGAGGCACAATCTCCGAAGCAACAAAGCTGTAGCGATGACGTCTCTCCCGAGGTTGATGTGTCTCTTGACGAAATTGTAGAAGAAGATCGGCCTCTGCCTTGTTAAAATATGGAGGAGTTGCTGTCAGTGGACAGAACTGTTGAAAATTTATTTTAAAACGAGATCGGTGAGCTTAACAGTATGATTAATGAGTTTTAATCATTGTGTATCTTAAAAGATTTTTTGTAAAGGCAGGGTGTAAAGTAATTTTGAGGGTCTAAATCGGTAGTTGCACTTTGGGCCCATGGTAAGAAAACCGATTTTTTATTTTACTTTTGTCATGACAGAAAAGGCATGGAAATCGTTTTCTTGAATTAGATATGACCTGAATTATATATTGTTTTTAATTGATGCAGCAGCACAGCGTTTCAACACATTGGACTCTTCAATGACTGTAATTCGACATCCCGAAGGTCCATCAAGTGACAGGATACATATTCTCGAAAAAGAAGTTCGTAGTTTACAAAGCAAATTTCAAAAACTACAAAAAAATTTCGAAAAGTCGGAATAAAATAGTTATCTCGAAATGAATCTTATAAAGATTGTATGATAGTCTTAGATGAAATAAGCATTACTCCAGAGAAGTTTTACAACCCTTTGATAAACTCATACATTGGAAATGTAACTTTGCCGGGACATGACCAAACAGTTGTAGCAACTCATGGTTTAGTTTTTATGTTAGCTGGCCTTTATGGGAGGTGGAAGCAGGTTGTACACTTCGATCTGACTGGTAATTATGTCGATGGGAAGGTGTTCAAAGATATAATCAATAATCTGATTTTTGAATCTGAAAAATTCAGTCTTAGGGTGCATGTTATTACCTCGGATATGGGCGCAGCTGATCAAGCGATGTAGGGCGCATACGGAATTTACGTGTTAAATCGTGGTTATATTCAGAACTGGTGTGTGCATCCCTCTGATACTAATAGACGATTGTATTTTTATTCTGATGGGCCTCATGCCTATAAAAAAGCGAAAAACAGTTTTCTTAACAACACTACGGTAAAAATAGATCATCATTTTGTTGAAAAAAATGCTCTTCCATCAAATATTGCCAAAAGCAAACATTATGCAGATATTGTCGCAAAAGATAAGCTTAACGAGTTAAAATTGGTGCCAAAACTTCGCGACAACTATTTTAATACTAAACTTCACTTGAACAAAATGAGGGCTGGCAGTGCAAAAGGTGTATTTTCGGAAAACGTATCTTCTTCCTTGGAATTTTTAGCCTCCGACAATCCAACCAATGAAAGACTAGCTACCGCGTATTTTACAGACATAATGGCAAATTGGTTTTGTATGATTAGTAGTCGTTCTTTATTCCTCGCTATAAGTCTAAAAAAACAAGAAAAATACATAGAAACAATAGACTTTCTCAATGAATTCATTATACTTATTCGAACTTTGCATGTTGGGGATAAGAAGAGGAAACCTTTTCGGACTGCTATGCTAATATCAACAAAGACTATTCTTGACTTGTCCTCATATTTTTTACACAATGGTTTTTATTTGTTTTTGGCATCACGACTAACACCTTGAAAATTTATTCTTGGTTATGAGACTCAAGAATGTGATTCTTAATGCCTTGCAATTCAAAAATTATTTAAAGTTAATTAGTGTTTCACAGTACATAAAAGAAGTGTGACGGGCTCACTTTTTTTCTTTCCTGTACGTGACGCCAGAAGTCAGCTCGTGGACGATTTATGTTTAATCTTGCTACATTTATTAATTTTTGCGCCTTGCGCCGACCTTGATCTTGTCCTATGTGCGGGAGAGAAATAACGACGGATACAAGTGAATAAGTGGACTTTAGCTATTATAAAGACTTTAAGACAAGTGAAATATTTAACTGCGCGCGTACGTATATTTATAATTATACCGTTAAGAAGTTGTGTATTTACCGACCGATAGCGTTTATGCTAATTTTATTATTTGTAAGTGAAACTAAGCTGTAATTTAAAACAACGACGATACAAGTGTGTGTGAGTATGTGTGTGAAAGGGACGCGACGGCGCCCGAGCAGAGCCGGGCGAGCTCGAGCAGAGAGAGAGACAGCGACGCGACGGCGAGCAGCGGCCGGCCCCTCGCGAGCCTGTGGGCCCTGCGTGCCAAAAACATTACTGATGTAGCATTTGAGCCATAAGAAGTTTTCTTGCAAGCGAGAATTTCAGAGCAGCAGCAGTAATCAGCAGCCACTCTAGCAGCCGTGCCAGCAGCAACCCCATCATCGCCACCTGCAGGGGTTCTATTCAAGTAAGCGAAATGAATTTTTTCATCAATAATCCCTAGAAAATGACGATCAAGCACATGTGCTGTAGTCACTGCGCAGGCATGTGCCAGGGACCATCGAAAAAATTAGTCATCAAGCGTAGGTGTGAGTGTGTGTGTCATCGTGACGCGTAGCGACGAGTAGCGCCGGCCCTAGGTCCACGCCTAGAGGCCCATCTCGTGTAAATGAGCTTGGTGCCCAATAAATCGGTCAATTCCCTCTTTAAGTGATTCTTCCTGTGTCTTGTGTTCTATTTTTTATTTCCTTTTATTTCCTTTATTTATTCACGCGTAAGATTATGGTGTTTCCCTTCGGGGAGCGGCTGTGTCGCGACAGCTTGCCTGCGACGGGACCCCCCTCAGTGCAGAGCCACGGACAAAGGGACAGCGGAGACAAGCAGAGCCGTCGATTCGTCGTAGTTTTTTTTTTTTTTTTTTTTGCGTGTCGTGTTGCAGAGTAGTGGGCGAGCAGTGGCAGTTTTTTGCGTTTCAGGTAATTGATAGGTGATTGTTCTTGCTGACGAGGTGCTCGGGACAGTTTCCGCGTGGTGCTCTCCGCACTACTCCGGGGACCCAAGACCACCACGTCACAGAAGTGTGCAAAAGTAATTATGGCACTGAGGACCGTGAGCATCTCAGCGACTTCCTAGACTTAGTTTTAGAAAAAAAAGGGATAATTCTAATTATTGTGTAAATAATACCACATAATGCGAACCAATATTGAGCCTGGATTCTATCAATATAAACAAGTCGGAAAAAAACGTTTTATATTTAATGGCATACTACATCGTTCAAAATATAAAAAAAAATCAAAAAACATGCCAAACCTGCATTATAGCGACTCAGTCGGCACGAAACTTGTACTGTCCTTATAATATTATTGCACGTATTCAAAGCTCCAAAGCGTAAAAATAAGCTTGAAGTCATTTTAAGTATCGAAATTTGCAGAAATATATTATAGTTTGTCCGAATGCTACCATTTGCAACAAAAAATGATCCAACGGTTTTACATGCTCTGACTTAAAATGGGCTCCGGTAGAATATCTATACCCAAAAAAAATTTGTCTTTTGCGAGCAAAAGTGTTGCAATAAATAAATGCACAAAATAATATTTTTTTTTTTGCACGTTATAATATTTAAAGATTTTTACTTCATCGTGACTATTTTGTAACAAAATCTTTATTGCAATAAGTATTATGTAAATGTATTATTCAAACATTTTCGTTAAATACAAAATTTTCATAGCTGCTATTTCTGTATGTTTTGTATTTTTAATTAATGATAACCTTTGTAACAACATCATTTTAATATTAAACATTTTTTTCAGGCATAATTCTTCCAAATCTTGCTCAACACTCTGCACATTTGGAATTCAATATTTTATATATATATATATATATATATATATATATATACATTAAATAATATTTAAAACGTGATCAAATTTTTTATGTTTTACTCATACAATTAATTATATTTCGTAAATTGTTGTTGACACAATTTTAAAAACTTTATTTTGCAGCTCAATATTTATGTAATAATTAATTTAACATAAATATTTTTTATCAGCAAAGTATTATTGCTTCATCAATTTTCTTACTTACATACTTTATAAGTATATACATACGTTCGTACAATATTTTACGTGAATATTGTTACATATATTTTTTTTTGGTTTTTCCACATCAATTGTACAGGCATAAATAATGATAGATTTTTACACAATTTTTAACAATTTTATTTTCCTATCATCATCAATTCATTTATAAAACATTATTAAGCCTTTTTCTCATCCTAAAAAAATATACCATCGCTATTTTAAAAAACATTCAAATTATACTTGCAATTACTTACTGCTCGTTAATAAAACAAAATCATTTTTTCATTGTCACGTTCATTCTGCTTTAAACGTTACGATGTTCTATTCCACCTTCCCGTAATTCTATATAATTAACTAGAAAAATACATTTAAATCGCTCTCTAAAATAAGACGATTCAAATTTGGCATCCATGTGATCTTTGAGCTTTGCAACAAATGGCGGCGGTTTTGCCACTCACTCCCTTGAAGCTCACTAGATGAATAGAGCTGGAGAAGCATCAGCGCACCATCATCTTGTGCATGGGAGAGAGAGAGACGGACAAGCAGACTGCAGTAGTGCCGTAGTGCAATAAAAGCAGTAAACCTATACATGTGTACACATACTCACACATACGTGTATATACTGTATTAGACGGTATTCGCTAACAGAACAGATTGATAACTAAAATGTGTGTGTGAAAAACTCAGCAACTGCGTCTGCAAGACTTGGTGTTGACAGCAGCCTCAGGAACCTGCTGGTCAACGGCAGTCACTGCTATTGCCTGGGCGGCTACCGAAGTGGGAGTGCACGAACGCACGCACGCATTGAAGCACGAGCGATAGAACGAATGAACGATAGAACAAAGTCGTTGACTCGATGTGAATGTGCTGCTCTCGGCTCGTGTATATGTCTGTCTCAGTTTGCGCATGCGCATTGAGCCAGAACTAGCGTCTATCGTCCTGTCGTTTTATCGTTCGTTCTATCGCTCGTGCTTCAATAGCCCCCCTGTGCCATATCACCACCTAGGACTTCTACGTTTCAGCACCCACCTGTCCGTTGGATCTCCCGGTGCCCGTTTTAGCTACAACAACTGTGCAGCTAGACCTCGTTGACACGGTAGTCTCTACCCCATTCTCATATCCCTTACGCCTGGAGCATCGTATCAGGCAGCAACTGCCGATAGTGCCGATCCCACGACGGTAGGGATGGAGTTGAATACATTTAATTAGGAAGTTGGATAGTAGGACGGTTAATACTTGTGTTAATTTTGGATACTGATATTGAATGAATATAAGCTTTGTTTAGTATATAAATTTGTTGTTTCTACGATTAGTGCATGCTCATAAGTATATTATCATCCACCTTATTCCTTCAGTCCTTTGATAATTGTTTGTATGTCGTGCTTTGCTACTGTAAAGCAAGGTGAGTAAGACAAGACATATTACAATACTTATAATTATATAATATAAATAATAATTGGCATTTGTACTTACACCAATAAATCAAACATAAGACTTATCTATTGACAAAAAGAAACAGTGGGACCTTTTTTGTGTGAATGATACTAATTCTTTGAATAATACTTAATCGTGTAAAACTACTAAGATTTTGTTATGATTGTGCAAACAGTTTTTTTTCTTCAGCCATGATATTGTAAATTAAATTTGCCATCATGTCAAATACATCAATACAAAATATTCTTCTTGCCTACTTGAGAAAAATTTAGTAAGGGAATACTAATTCATTTTTACGATGTGAAAAATTCAAAATATGATGCTGATTCGTTACATTGTCTATATTTATATACCCAACAAACGTCTACTTAATAGTAAGTGTGAGCGAAAATGAGATGATTCACTTCTAAAAATCAAACAATGAAGTCTTCGATTTCATGTGTAACCCGTACGTAACAACTGCGAGCATTGGTGTAAGAGGTAGAGCAGCTATCTAGAAGACAGAATCACACATAAACATGAAAATAATGCATTGTACGGTTGCAATAATTTACTAATTGCTATTAGTAGTACGACCTCCGGTCATCGTGCATCCAACCAGCTGTAACCAGATAATTTTTCCAAGGAAACATAATATGGACAATGGATATTTGTAAGAGTATTGGCTTTGCTTGGGTAAGCAGCAGCTGGAAGCTTGGCTCAGAGCAAAGGCAGACACAAAAAGAAGATTCGTATACTAAGAAAACCGTATATTGAACCAAGTTACAAGGTGGCTGCTAATGGCCGTTTCAACCCAAACAGAGACAGAGCGAATTGGACGAACAGCAGGTAACGATGTTGCTTCGAAGAGAGTTACCGCTGGAGTGTGTCGCCGTGCTGCTAACGGTGAAGAGAAGTACTGAACGAGAAAAGCAGTATAGCCTGCACCTTCGCTTGTCGAGAAGAACGTCAGGTGGCGTAGAATGTAGCCTGACTCTGATAAGCACTAAGCTATATTCCTGACACTCCCTCCTTTAGGTTCAACAGAGTTGTATATTTTGAGATCATAGTCTGCTCTGACAGGATTTTCTCTGATGACTGATTGGCTCTGAATTTATTGTTCAGTGATGTCTTTATTCATGATATCTGCTTCTTTCTCTGACGTGGTTATCCATATGACATTTACTTTACCGTCTAACACACATGATTTTATATAATCTCAATGTGTGTTGGCGATGTGATTTTTAGTGCCCGTTTTTTCTCTTTCTTTCAGTTGTTTATTGATCGTCTGAATACTATCATCAACATTTTTCAATCTGTTGTTGCCATATATCTGAGAGCACTTGATAGCTGACTGATTGTCGTACCAGATAGTTACTGAATACATTGTTTTTCCAATTATACTTCTGATTGCTTTGTTCAAAGAAACAAGTTCTTGACAAGCATCGCTCATGGCGAGGTATTTAGCCTGACATGTACACAGGTTCACATATGATAGTTCGTGACTTCTCCACATTACAGGTTTCCGAATAGTTTGATTATATATCCTCCTTTACTTGTCGAGTTTTCTGAATCTCTGAAACACGTGCCAGTCATTGCAAATAGATCATTTCCATTTCCTCTGGACGTTAGCCCTAGTTCGACTGTGCCTCTGAGATATCCAAAGTTTCTATTTACATCTTTGAAGTCTGCTTCTGACTGGTTGGAGTTGTTTTCTCGACAGGTAGTTTACTGCAAAAGCTATATCAAGCCTTGTAGCTCCAGCAAGATATATAAGACTACTGACAGCCTCTCTGTAAGAAATTTAAGTCTGTTGCGCTACTTCTGCTTCATATATTAAACTCTGAATTGAATTGTTTTCGAATCTTAACTTGCCGAGTGACCATGAGTGTCTTCTGAGGTTTGCATTCTTTCATGTTGAATTTCTCTAGAATTTTCTCTGTGTACTCTAAATGTGTTGGAGTCAACGTTCTCTGTTTTCTATCTCTGATAATTCTTATCCCAAGGAACTTTTCTGGCTCACCCAGATTCTTTATCTGAAATGTTAAGTTTAAATAGGTTCTAATTTTAGTTTTTTTCTCTTTTCTTTTTTTTATGGTTCTCTGCTAGCAGAATATCATCTACATACAGTACTCATAAAACCGTCTGACCATTTTAACGCCTTGTGAAAAGGCAAGGTTCTTTGATGTCCTTTTCCAGGCCAAGTTTCAAAGCTTCTTGTGTGAAACGCTCGTTTCATCGCTTTGGACTTGTTCGGAGTCCGATTAGGGATCTCTGAAGATTACAGACTTTTATTTTTCTGAATTCTGAGTCAAAATCCAATTTATCGGGGATTTTCATGTAAACGTTATCTACCAAAGAGCCGTTAAGGAAGGCTGTCTTTAGATTCATCTAATAAACGTCCAAGTCGTGTTTGTTGATGATTGCGAATCAAGTTCTGACTATCACTAATCTGGAGACCTGGGCGTATGTTTCTTTGAGTTCATACTCTTTTCGATCTTTAATGCCTCTGATTACAAGTCTACCTTTATACACCGTGTCTTCGTCTGAGTCTGTTTTCTTCTTGAAAACACACTTAGAATCTATGGTGTGTACTTTGGTACCGTTTTTATCGACGGATGGTCGGTCGACAATTTTCCACACTTGGTTATCCTTCATGGATTTAAGTTCCTATCTGACAGCGTCTAACCATTTATCCTTGTCCTCTGATTCAGGAGCTTCTTCATAACTCACAGGATCTCGATTTATGCGTGCGATGAAAACATGCCTCCTTTCGTCTTCCAAGTTCTCATCAGGTTGCTCAGAAAGCTGTGTTTGTTCAGCCAGTCTTAAGGTTTGTTCGGGCAGTTCTCTCTGGTAATTAATAAATTTTAGATTATAGGGTTGTTGTACGTACTAGGAAAATAAATTTTCATTTGTACTGATCTTCTTTGAGCAAATTTTATTAGTAATACGTAGTAGTGTTGCCAACGTTTCGGAGATATAATTAATCTCCCTTATCAATACTGTAAGCAACAAAGATAAAAACACTCCCATCATAATCTCGTCAACAAATTTTTCTTTTCTCCAAACATCTTATAAAGTAAAGTAAAAAATCTTACCATGAAAACTGTATATGTACGCTTGTTAGAATACTACGATCGAACAAATGCACAGACGATTCTTTGTACATGAAATGCCACCAAACCCCAACAGCTTCAGTTTTATCAGTAAAAATTATAATTTGTGAATGTAAAGACTATTTTACAGATGGAACGGTAAACTGGGTATTACTGAACTTACACAAACTGTGTGTAAAGACACATGTCAAGAATTTAAATCGAAAACCTGTCAAGTCTTCTTTCCACTTTCACCTGGCTGGAATTTCTTGAATCATACTCTATTTTAAAGTTGTCTGAAATGAGTGCAAGCAACATGCAAATACGATTACGAGGAACATTTTATGGTTAGGAAAATAACGTTAAATGTTTAATGAAAGAAAATATCCCACTTAAATTTGAACAACAAACAATTCACAAAAGTCACCTTTTATCTCATCATTATGATGCCCATAAAAACTTTAAGCAACTAAAAAAAGCTCTTTCGACGGGATTTCTAAGGTTATGGACAAGCTGTTGTAAGGTTAAATAAAAAAAATGTTGAATTGTTATTAAGAAATTAAGGTTTCGTAGAAAATCTCTTTTAGATTACTACTAAACTGTCTAAATTGATCGATAACGATGAAAAAACGCTTTTTCATGGCATATTTTTAGGTTAGGGACCAATAGTTGTACCTTAAGAGATAAAAAAGATTATATTCGTATCCAGCGATAAAAAATTAGTTAGTTTGGCCTTTAAAAACATTTTTTTAACACCTTGAAAACATGTAAATTAAGTGAAGTTGCTGTTTATAAATTGTGCTTACGACCTTCGACCGCCATATTGGCCACGCCATATTAGATGATCATATTCTGCCACTCGGCATGGAAAACTAGATGTTTTGAACTAAATTTTGCGATTTTAGACAATTAAAAAAACCTCACCAAATTTTGGCCAGCATAGGGTCTCACGTCCACAAAGAATGCTTGATATATGTGTGTGTATATATATATATATATGTATTTATGTATGTATGTATGTACGTTAGTATGCAGTGTTCTCGATTGCAGTGTATAATAAGGTGCAAAAATCACATGCGCTGTATAGGCAAAACCGCAAAAGCCAGATTACCTAAATCCCAAGCTTTTTAACTCTATAACCCGAAGAAGAGCGAGTAAAAGATGTGATAATTGAATAAGTTAATGGCATCATAACCTGAATCCCAAAATTTGTAACCCGGTTATTCAGAGAAAAGCAAGTTGATAATATGAATAGCAAATTAAAAAAACGATCAAGTAGCAACATAACCTAAATCCCAAAATTTGTAACCCGGTCACCCAGGGGACATCTAGTTGATAATATGATGAATAAATAAATTATTCATTAAACAGCATAATAACCTGAATTCTTAGCTTCTCAAACTGGTAACCAGGGGAACAGCGAGTTGATAATATATGTAAATAAATTAATGATTAAATAGCAACTTTGCCTAAATTCCAAGCTTCTAAACCTAGTAACCCGGCAGGCACAGAGATTATAATGATTCCAAACGTCTTAATCTAGTAATTCGGAGGACAGCTTGTTGGTAATATGATTGGTAAATAAATTATTGATTAAACAGCTACATCATCTACATTTCAAGCTCATTAAACCGGTACCCTGATGGACAGCATGTTCATAATATGATAAGTAATAATATAATTGATTGAACAGCAACATAACCGATATCTTATGCTTCTTAACGCGCTAACCCAGTAATAAAGCTAGTTAATAATATGATAAGTAAATAAATTATTGACTGAATAGCAACAATACTTCAATCCCAAGCTTCTTAACCCGGTAACTCAAAAAGCGAAAAGTTCATAATGTGATAAGTAGATTTATGAATGATATAATAGCAACATAATTTTAATTCAGAGTTTTTCAACCCGGTAACCCGGTGACCAGCAGATAGATAATATGATAAGTTAATAAATTATTGATTTAACAGCAACATGACCCGAATACAAAGCTTTTTTACCAGGTAACCTTGAGAGCAGCAAGTTGATAATATGATGGCTAAATGAATTATTGATTATATAGTAACGTCACCTATATCCTAAGAATTTTAACCTGGTAACTTGGAAGACAGCAAATTAATAATATAAACTGTAGATAAATTATTGATTAAATAACAACATGACCTCAATCCTAAACTTCCTATTAATCCCAATCTTAGTAACCCGGGGGACAGCCAGTAAATAATATACTATTTAAATACATTAATGATTAGGTGACAATATAACGTAAATCCCAGGCGTTTCATTTCGGTAACCTGCGTAACAGCGACTTGATAACATGATAAGTAAATAAATTATTGATAAAACAGACATGTAACCGACATCTAAAGCTTTTTAACCCAGTGACTCGAGGGACAACAAGTTGATGATATGATAAGTCAATAAATTATTGATTCAAAAACCCCGTAACCAGGGGGACAGCAAGTTTATAATACAAGAATATAAATTAAAAATCAATTAGCGACGTAACCTATATCTCAAACTTCTCAAGCCGGAAACCGGGGATCAATAAGCTTATAAAATAACTAGTAAATAAAGCATTGATTTTATAACAACATAACCTAGATCCCAAGGTTTATGACCCGGTAACCAGGGGAACAGCGAGGTATTAGAATAATCATTATATAAATTGTTGATTCAAAAACAATTTAACCTCAAACTCAAGCTTTATATCAGTGTAACCAGGGGGACTGTAAGTCTATATTATAAGAAAATAAATTATTAACTAAACAGCGACGTAACCTATATCGCAAGCTTCTCGACCCGGTATTCCAGGCAACAGCAAGCTGATAATATAATGAGTAAATTAATCAATGATTTAATAGCAACATTACCGAAATCCTTAGCTTTTTAACCCGGTAATTCAGGGGATAGCAATTTTATAATATGATGAGTGAATTATTTAATGATTGAATATCACTATAACCTGAATCCCAAGTTTATTATTCCTGTATCCAGTGGAATAGCGCGTTAATAAAATAATGAGTAAATAAATTATTAATTAAACAGGAACATAACCTAAATCCCAAGCTTTTAAACCCGGTAACCTGAGGGACTGCGCGGTGATAAAATGAATTAATAAATGAATTCATATTTTTCATTCGCTAATGTTAAGTAATAACTTCGAAATATCATTATCTTATAACTCATATTCACAAATATTTGTACTATTTTCGAAAACGACCATAACGGAAGTGCTGAATTGATTCTGTAATGACAATAGTTTTATAAACATCATATACGTATACATGTGGATTTCATTTAAACTAAAATATTAATCAGAGACATTCATTAGTATTTTATTAGTAATAATTGTTTGCTGAATTCGTAAACTTATCACATACATCGACTATTTTTGATCAATTAAATTAGCGTTTACTTGATGCAAATCCAGTACAAGGTATCAAATAAAACTATTGATGTTTCATGTGATTTTCATATTGAATAAAGATATGATATGAAAACCACATAAGACTTAAGTAGTTTTATTTAATACCTTAATAGTCTATATTGCTTTGATTTCCAAGCGAATCTGTATGCACTTATTTTTAACGATTGTATAAGTATCAATTAATATACATATATATATAAATAATAAGCTTAAATACCGATTAGAGTCATTTACTTGTTTTAAATTAGAGATGATAACTCCATAAATATGTGCACTTATTCGATGATATAACTATATATGTTGGATTTCTAAGCGAAATTTTGTGTTTATTTAAGTTGTGTATGTTAGTACGCATGTATGTGATAAAGAAACAATTCTTGTTTTAGATACTAAGACATAGAAATAAATATACTCAAATATAGGGTTTGGCACGCGGAGCGAGCAAGGGGCAAAATCCTACTAGTATATATATATACGTTTGTGTGTGTGTGTGTGTGTGTGTGTGTCTGTTTATGTGTGTATGTATGCATGTATGTATGTTAGTATGCGGTGCTCTTGATTGCAGTGTATTACAAGGCGCGAAAATCATATGCCCTGTATAGGCAAAACCGCAAAAACCATATTACCTAAATCTCAAGCTTTTTAACTCTGTAACCCGAATGTGAGCGAGTAAAAGATGTAATAATTGAATAAGTTGATGATTTGATGGCATCATAACCCGAATCCCAAGCATCGTAACCCAGTTATTCTGGGGAACGCATGTTGATAATATGTATAGCAAATAATAAACGATTTAGTAGCAACATAACGTGAATCCCAAGCTTTTAAACCCGGTAACCCGGGGGACTGCGCGGTGATAAAATGAATTAATAAATAAATACATTCTTTCCTTCGCTAATGTTAAGTAATAATTTCAAAATAACATCATGATACAACTCGTTTCTACAATTATTTGTACAATTTTTATAAATGACCATTAAGAAACGGCTAAATTGATTCTGTAATAATAATAGTTTTATGAATATTATATACATATACATGTGTATTTAATTTCAACTAAAATACCAATCAGAAACATTCTTTAGTATTTTATTAGTAATAATTGTTTGCTGAACTCGTAAACTTATGACATTCATCGACTATATTTAATCAATTAAATTAGCGTTTACTTGATGCAAATCCAGTACAAAGTATCAAATAAAACTATTTATGTTTTATTTGATTTTCATATTGAATAAACATATGATATGAAAACCACATAAGACTTAAGTAGTTTTATTTAATACCTTGTTGGTCTATACTGCTTTGATTTCCAAGCGAATTTGTATGCACTTTTTTTTAACGATTTTATAAATATCAATAAATACACATGTATGTCAATTATGAGCTTAAAGCTTGATTAGAGTCATTTACTTGTATTAAATTAGAAATGACAACTTGATAAATATGTGCACTTATTCAGTGATATAACTATATATCTTGCATTTCTAAGCGAATTTTTGTGCTTATTTCATTTGTGTATGTAAGAACGCATCTTTGTGATCAACAAAAAATTCTTGTATTAGATACTCATGTGTAGAAAAAAATATACTTAAATATGGGGTTTGGCACGTGAAGCGAGCAGGGGGAAAGCCCAACTTGTATGTATATATATATATATATATATATATATGTGTGTGTGTGTGTGTGTGTACTTATGTGTGTATTTATGTATGTATGTACGTTAGTATGCAGTGTTCTCGATTGCAGTGTATTATAAGGCGCGAAAGTCACATGCCCTAGGCAAAAACGCAAAAACCAGATTACCTAAATCGTAAGCGTTTGAACTCGGTAACGCAGGGGCCGCAAGTTGAAAATATAATGAATAAATTATTTAATGATTCAATAGCAATATAACCTTCATCCTAAGCTTTTTAACCCAGTAACCCACGGGTCAGCAGGGTAATAGTACAATGTTTAGAAAAAAAAAAATTTATACAATAACAAAATCTGAGTCCTAGGATTTTTAACTCAGTACCACGGAAGACAGCGAGTTGACATTATAATGGCTTGATGAATTATTTGCTTAACAGCAACATAACGTATATTCCAAGCTTTTTAACTTATCGATCCAGGAGAATGTAAGTGAATAACATACCTAGCCGATTAATTTTTGATCAAATAAGACTATAACATAAATCACGATTTTTAGACCATTAACCCGGGGGGACAGTGGGTTGCTAATAAAATGCTTAAATACAATAATATTCGGATAACAACATAACCTTAATCGCAGTTTTTGAAACTCGGTAGCTCGAGGAACAGCAAGTTGATAATATGATGAGTAAATAACTTATTGATTGAACAGCAACGTTAAGCCAATCCAGGGCTTTTTAACCCTGAGCACCAGGTAATAGCGAATTTATAATATAAGTAAATAAATTAATGATTAAATAGAAACTCAACCTAAATCGCACACTTTTTAGTCCGGTAACCTAGGAGACAGCGAGTTAATAATATGTTGTGTAAATAGATTAGTTTTTTAACAGCAATATAACCTGTATGCGATGCTACTTAACCCGGTATTTCGGTGGACAGCGAGTAAATAATATAATGTTTAAATAAATTAATGATTGGATAATAACATAATTGAAATCCAGGCTTGTTAACCTGGTAACCCAGGAGATAGCAAGTACACAATATAAGTATATAAATTAATGAATAAATAGCAAAATATCCTAAATTCAAAGCTTCCTAACCCAGTAACCCAGAAAACTGCAAGTTGATAATATGGATGAATAAATTAATGATTAAATAGCAGCATAACCTAAATCCCAAGCTTGTTAACCCAGTAACCTTGGTGACAGCAAGTAAATAATATGAGTGAATAAATTAATGATTAAATAGAAAAATATCGTTAATCTCAGGCTTGTTAACAAGGTAACCTGGGTGACAGCGAGTAAAAATTATAATGTTTAAATTAATTAATAATTGTATAACAACATAACCAAAATCAAGGCTTCTTAACTTGGTAACCCGGAGACAACGCGTTTATAGTATAAGTAAATGAATCATTGACGAAACAGCAACATAACCCAAATCGTAAGCTTCAACCTGGTAGTCCAGGGGACAGAAAGTTACTCATATACATAGTAAATTAATTATTATTTGAATAATAAAATATCTCAAATCCTAAGCTGCCTAACCCGCTAACCTAGGAGACAGCAAGTTGATAATATGATAAGTAAATTGTTTAAAGCTTAAATAACAAAATAACCTTAATCCTAAGCATTTTGACCGGGTAGACAGTAAGATAATAATATAACGAGTAAATTATTTAATGAATAAAAAGCAACATAACCTAAATACCATGATTCTTAACACAGTCACCCGTGGGACAGAAAGTAAATAGTTTAATGCTTAAATACATTAATGATAGGATGGACAAATAACCTTAATCCTAAGTTTTTTACCGGGAAACCCGAATAACAGGGATTTAATAATATAAGGAGTAGAAAAATTTTTAAACAACCATCAACATAATACTACAACTAATTTTTTTTACCTTAAAGCCCGGGGAAAGCGAGTTGATGATTTGATAAGTAAATTGATAAATGATTAAATAACATCACTTTAATTCGGAGCATTTTAACACGGTAGACAGTATATTAATAATACAAGTAAATTAAATAATGATTAAATAGCAACATAACCTAAATACCAAGATTCTCAACACAATTACCCGGTAGACAAGTAAATAATATAATGCTTAAAAACAATCATAATTCGATAGGAACATAACCTGAATCGCAGGTTTTTCAGCCCGGTAAACCGGGTGAAAGCAAGTTGACAATATAAGGAGTAAAGAAATTCTTAATTAAACATTAACATAATACTACACTTAAAGCTTTATAATATAGTAGCCTAGAAAAAGCGAGATGATAATATGGTGAGTAAATTGTTCAGTGATTAAAAAGCAATATTACCTAAATCCTGAGCTTCTTACCTTAGTAACACGGGAGACAGCAAGCTAATAATATAATGAGTAAATTAATTAATGATTAAATAGCAACAGAACCTATATTCCAAGCTTCTTTCTTTACCTGGTATTTTAGGGGACAGCCAGTAAATGATATAAGTTTTAAGTAAATTAATGATTGGATAACAAAATAACCAAAATCCAGGCTTCTTAACCCGATAACCCAGGAGTCAGCGAGTTCATGGTATGAGTGAATAAATTATTGATCAAACAGCAACCTAACCAAAATCCTGAGCTTTTTAACCTAGCGAAGTTACTAATATAACTAGTAAATAAATTATTGTTGATTAAATAGCAACATAACCTAAACATCAAGCTTTTAAACCCGCTGACTCGGGAGACAGCGAGTAGATATCACGATGCGTAAATAAATTGTTGATCAAACAGCAACTAACTCACATCCCAAGCTTCTTAACCTAGTAATCCAGGGGACTGCAAGTTACTTATTTAACTAGTAATTATATTAATGATTTAATAACGGCATAACCTTAATCCTAAGCATTTTAAGCTGACAAGCTGGGGGACAGCAAGTTAATAACATGTTGAGTGAATAGATTATTGATTGAAGAGCAACATGATCTATATTCCAAGCTCTTAAACCTAGTAACCCAGGGGGCAGCATATTGATAATATGATGAGCAAATGAATTGATGATTGAATACCAACATAACCTGAATCTTAATATTCTTAACCCAGAAACCAGGAGGCAGTACGTTAATAATATAACTCAATATTGAGTTATTGACTAAAAAACAAAATAAACTAAATCCCAAGCGTTTAGACTCGGGATGCTGGGGGCAGAGAGTTAAAAATATAATAAATGTGTTAATTGATGATTTTATATTAACATAACCTCAATCCTTATAACCCAGTAACTTAGGGGTCAGCAGGTAAATAGTACAATGTTTAGAAAAAAATAAATTATATAAAAACATAACCCAAATCCTAGGATTTTTAACCTGCTAGTCCGGGGAATAGCCAGTTACTAATATAACTAGTAAATAGATTATGAATTAAATAACAACATAACATAGATCCTAAACTATTTAACCCGGCAACCTGGGACACAGCGAGTTGATCATATGATAAGTTGATTGTTTAATGAATAAATGACAACATTGCCATAATCCTAAGCATTTTAACCCTGTAGAGTGTAACCAGGATGCAGTACATTAATAATATAACTAGTAAATAAATTATTAATTGAATAACAACAAAACCTAAATCTCAAGCTTTTAAACCCAGTAACCCGGGTCACAGCAAGTTGACAATATAATGCGTATAGAATTATTGATTAATCAGCAAAATAACCTACAACATAAGGTTCTTAGACCAGTAAACCAGGGAATATCGAGTTATCTATATAACTAGTAAATCAATTATTACCCCAAGCTTTTACACCCGGCGACTTAGGAGACAGCAAGTTGATATTACGATGCGTGAATAAATTAACGATTAAACATCAACATAACCCCCATCCCAAGATTCTTAACCTGGTAATTCAGGGGACAGCAAGTAACTTATTTAAATAGTAAATAAATTTATCAATAAATAACAGAATAACCTTAATCCTAAGCATTTAAAAGCATTTTAACCTGGCAGGCTGGGGGACCGCGAGTTGATAATATGTTTAGTAAATAGATTATTCATTAAACGGCAACATGATCGATATCCTAAGCTCCTTAACCTCGTAACCCGAGGAACAGCAAATTGATAATATGAGTAAACAAATTAATGACTAAATACCCACATAACCTGAAACCCAATCTTCTTAACCCAGAAACCAGGAGGCAGTACGTTAATAATATAACTAATGAATAAGTTATTGATTGAATAACAACATATCCTGAATCCCAAGCATTTGACCTCAGTAACCTGGGAGCAGCGAGCTAAAAATATAATGAATTGATTAATTAATGATTCAATAGCAACATCACCCTAATCATAAGCTTTTTAACCCAGTAACCCACGGGTCAGAAGGTAAATAGTACAATGTTTAGAAAAGAAATGATTTTATAACAACATAACCTAAATCCTAGGATTTTTAATTCGAGAGACAGCTAGTTGATAATATTTTGGCTCGATAAATTATTGGTTTCACAGCAACATAACGGATATTTTAAGCTTTTTAACCTAGTTACCTGTAAGCCTACGGGTAAGTAATAAAATGTTCAAATAAATGGTTTAAATAACACCATAACCTAAATCCTAGGCTTTTATGTTAACACTGTATCGAGTTAATACATTATTTGTTGAATAACAACGTAACCAAAAAACCCATTCGTTTCTACTTGGCAACCCGGGAAACAGCAAGTTGATAATATGATAAGTAAATTGTTTAATGATTCAAAAGCAACATAATATGAATCCCAAACTTCTTCACTCAGTACTCTGGAAGACAGAAAGTTTATAATATAATAAGTATATAAATAAATAATTAAATAGTATCATTACCCAAATTCTAAGCATCTTAACCCAGTAACCCTAGGAGCAGAAAGTTTATAATGCGGTAAGTAATTAAATTAATAATAAAATAGCAGACTAACCTTGATTCCACGTTTCTTAACCCATTGACCGGGGGAAGAGCGTACACTGTAAAAAATTTTTGTGTAAAATCACTACGCTTAGCGTTGGAAATAATCCGACCTACGCTAAGCGCAGTGTATTTACTACACCATAGTAAATTTACTACAAACTGTGTTAATT
>JAPYYV010002210.1:0-26768 GCA_030522625.1 Copidosoma aretas | reverse complement strand
GAGTAAGACAGAGTATACTATAAGGGGCATGTGCACGAAAAACAATGGTTATGTTAAAAATTGTTTGTTTGAATTTCATATTGAAAAGTTATCAATCATAATCAGAGGTTGTAAAATGAGCTAAAAAATAATTCCTTAAAAGAAAACATGATACATAAAGTCTTAACTTTTTACGTGGACTTGTTTTTTCTTCGCACAGCATAAACGCTACTATAAGTCATTCGTAAATAAATGTATTTACTTTCAGTAGAAAGACAAAAAGGAGCCTCTGATGCATTTTATTCACAATTTTTATATCAAGATTTTTAATAATAATTAAAGATACTTCATTTTTAAACAAATTCTAATCATGCAATTAAAATTTTTTTGAACATTCTTTAGTTATTTAAAAAAAAATTGTTGTCTTAATACTCATATCTTTTTAAAAATGCGATTTTTCTTAAGTTTAATGTTCTTGTGTTTATCTCTTTAATTCAATATTTTATAAATTAAAATTACATTAACTATAAGTATTAACAAAAATTAAAAAAGTGTAGTTGTAAACAAATAATGAATTACTTTAATACAACAAATTTCAAGTCTGTAATAAATTTTTTTAATTTGATTTACAAATCTTTACCATACATCAAGTTGAAAAATTTTGTTCATAATAACAAAATATTGTAATTTACGCATATTCCAAATAGTAGAGAATCTCTTTAGCTGAAGAACATATCAGAAAATCACTAGAAGTTATAAAAGGTTTTTAAATAGAATAGTAACAATTTTTTTAAATGCGATAAAAATGTAATGAGTATCAAAGCATTAAATCGACGGAATTATCGTACTAATGTAAGTATATAGATAATCTTGTATTAATGTTATATGGATGTTATGAAATTCATTCAAAGTTCTGATTATTTTCAGTATGTTTCTTATGGCTTTTATAGTTGTTCTATGAGTATTTAAAGTGAATGGTAATTTTTTCTTGAAAAGATCGAGTGAGTGTATCCAAAAAGAATGGTACTGTATTTGTTCTATATTATTGCACTGCGTCATGTATGCTAAGTTCAATTTTTTTTTGTTATCTAAAATCACAAGACATCACGTCTGTGTATGTCTCTGAAGTCTTAGCCCCGAAATAAAGCAATTATAACCTTTTAATAAATAAGAAAAAAATTTCTAATTATTATAACAAATTTTATAAATTCATATGTTGATAAATAATATGATCTATTTTTTAACCATAACTAATTGGGAAACTGGCAAGCAGAGCGCATAAGGAGGCGAATATGTATATTTGATGGTAAATTATTGCAAATCGATGAACAGGATTCAACAAAAATTAAACAGAAAATATGGTTATAGATTTAATTAAAGTATACTAAAGAAATGAAAGAAAGTAAAGATAGAATTAAAGACTGCCGCAAAATGCATGAATGGAATAAGAAATAAAAAAATTAAACGAGACTGAAAAAAAGGAAAGTAGCAGAAAGCAAAATTTAAATAAATCGTGGAGAGATATTAAAAAATTTGAACAGAAAAAAAATAGGGATGATTATAAGGAAAGAGACATAAGATAATAATTTTCAAAATTTCTTAAAAGACAACGATGACACATATTATACGGAAAACGAAAAAAGGAGTATTTGAATCTATAGCAAATTCTAGAACGATTTTACGAGGATATATCCATCATTGAATAGAAGAATGTCTTTGTAAAAATAAAAGACAGAAATGACGCAGGAGAAGACAGAATTATAGAAAACTGTTTCAAGAATCTGCAAATACTTTAGATAATTGATTTAAAAAACATACTTTATAGCTCACAGACTAACACACATACTGTCGAAGCGTGGGAAATAGCAAGAATCCTTCAAATTCACAAGACAGTAGTAGAAGGACGTTAAATCTCCAGGGGAGTGGCTTTTTTAAATTTAGCATTCAAGATTTTAGCAATAATAATCGACGAAATATAGAAGAATAGGTAGAGAAGTGTAAAATAATAAAGCCAGGCTGGCATCAGACCAAAAAGATGAACAAGGTGCCATATTTTTGTACTCAATAGATTAATTGAAAATAAAATAGAGGAGGGAGGCAATAAATTATATGCTGTGTTTTAGACTTTGAAACAGAATTGGATAACATGAATAGAGAAATGTTTCGGGTAGAATTAAATATGAGAGTAATAGGTATGAAAATAAAAATAATGTTAAAAAGAACCTAAAAATGTACAAAAAACGGGTAGTTACGGCCAGTAGCTAACAAATCTATTCAAAACACTGGAAGAGGTAATGCAAGAGTGCCCATGGAGACCCGTACTTTTGAGTTTATTTGTAAAGAATACAGACGATAAGTGGATGTAAAATAATACAAATAGGGTAACAGTAGGTAAACCCAAAATTTACTGTCTTAAATTATCTGATGACCTTGTTGTAAGCGCCGAGCATTTTAAAGATGTAAAACATATGCAGAAAGACTTCGATAAATATGGTACGAAAAACTGACTGAAAGTAAACACAGAAAAAAATCTTAATTTTTGAATCAAGAAGGATAAAAACAGATCTGTTGAATTCGAATTGGAAGCGTTGGAAGTTCTAAAAGAGGACATGAACCCATTAATGTGCTTCTTAAAAGAAAAATTTCGTGACACATAGAAAAAACAACAGGTAGGGTGTGAAAGGCAGTCAAAGCAGTTTTTGGCTTAAGCAAAAGAGCTTAAGTAGAAAGTTGAAATCAAACGATATTTTTTATCGACTAAATTATAAAATTATATTGCACATACGTAGCAAGGACTTGCCTATGAAACAGAATAAATAGAGGGCAGATTCAAAATATGTAGTTGAGTTTAAATGCAAAGATACACTTATATTTATGATGTCATGTTGCACCATGCTTGAATTCTGGACATAAAGATACAAGAATAAAGCAGACGAGCAGCTGTGTTAAGTGATAGAAAAATTGAGTGTAATGGAGCATCTTTCTTTGTCTGGCTGAGACACGTGATTGGCTACTGTAACTTGCTCACTTGCCCTGGCTGGCAGCCTAGCGAATATATAGGCACATTCAGACAAAGACAGATGCCCTGTTACACTAGATTCTGCTATCGCAACGACTTTCGGGCTTGCATAGCACTAGTCCGCTCTATTTTTACATATCTGTGATTCTGGATGACTGATCTAATATGGCGGTCGAAAGCCGGAGAAAAATTAAATGTCAATGAAAAAAAGGTTGTAAAAATAAAAATTAGCAACAGGTTTAGTCGTTTTTTGCCTACATTGTAGCTGTATAACTTCTCTCATGAGTTTATAAATCAGGTTGTCAAATTTTAACATGGCGGATCCAATATGGCACTTAGACATCCAATATGGTGCCCAAATTATTAAAGCTCAACTGATTTGCACTAATTTTGATACATTGATATTTTAATGGTCGCTGTTTACTTATTCAAGATCAGATTTGCCAAATAAATAATTTTAGATGCAAGATAATGAAAAAAAATTTCTTAAATAATCTGTTCTGCACAAAATTTGGTACGAAAAGGTTTCTAGGGTCGCTGATTAGGAATCTGAAGTCAGATCTGCAAAATTTATGATGGTGGATATAAATTTCCTAAATCATCTGTTTTGCAACAAATTTGGTACAGGGATATTTTCAGGGTCGCTTACTACGTATCTGAAGTCAGATCTGCAAAATCTAAGATGGCGGATTAAACTTAGTGGACAGAAATTTCTAAAATAATCTGATTTGCAACAAATTTGGTACAGGGAGTTGTTTGGAGTCGCTGATTACGAATCTGAAGTCAGATCTGCAAAATTTAAGATGGTGGATCCAATATGGTGCACTTTATTTTTAAATCACTAGAATTTTACCGCACTACGGGGGTTGTTGGGGTCGATGAGTACGAATCTTAGTTTAGATTTTGATGATTCAAGATAGTCGATTGAATACAGTGAATTGGTTTGTTAAGTTTTTACCAACTTAGGTCCGCTATCTTAAACTTTTTAGATATGACTTTAGACTTGTAATCAGTGACCTCAAAACATTCTTTGGGGCTTATAATAAAGAGTTTATCATTAGATCATTTACAGTCAATGTGGTAGATCAAAAATAGTGCCGTCAGATGTAGAAAATAGTTGTGATGCAGCAAATAATATTTTATTACACTTTAATTATGAGAATAATTTTTAATTAATTTTAAGTGAGATATTTATTTAATGTTTTTGGTATGACTACAAATTCCTTACGTTTATAATGGAGTACTTTAATTTAGGAGACTCAAACTCACACAAATTAAACAGAAAAGATTATTAAGGTTTACTGTTTAAACATACTACCGATTTTATATATTATCAAAAATAAAGTAGATATATTATTTCGTATCGGGATAGAAGTACAAATATTTCAGTGGCTTATTATTTGCAAGTATGAATGTACTGGCTGATTTTATTGGTCATATTTCTGAGGTAAACTACTAATTTTAGGTAGTGTTGTGGCGTACTTTTCTCTTATGTTTTTGATCTCTTTTACTGATCACATAACAAATAGTAACCAGCTTTTACGCCATAATTTAAAATACTAGTGTTAAAATAAACAGAGAAATTTAGAACGATTGTATCTTACTATAAATCATAATATTTGATACAAGATGAAAAAAAAACTAAATGTTTACGTCATAACAATATATTTTTTAACTTTAAAATTACAATAATACTGAGAAATTCCTGATCCACCCGTATCAGAGTATCTTTTTATCATCGTTTTTTTTTCTGGAACTTGGTATAAAAAGTGATTGATTTGGTTGTTGAGTACAAAGGGCACTGTTTGTCAGTTTGTTTCAGAAACTGCGAAGTCTAGTGAGCATGCTCCTTCCTGTAGTGAAATATTCCTTCATTAGTAAGTTTCGATTTAGCTCAATCATAGAGGAATAATAGATGTACTATAGCTTTGATTGAATCAACTTGCAGACTGTAACATACCTCCTTTTTTCAGAACAGCTCCTAGACCGTCACATGGACTTTTCCCATTAGCAGTGGCATGAAAGTGCCATTTGGCTGCTATATTTAAATCGTCCTTATGATTTATCGGATTAATCATGGTAACCATACTGGATCTGCCATCCTAAATTTTACAGATATGACTTCAGATTTGTAATGAGCGACCCCAAAAAACTCCCTGTACCAAATTTGTTGCAAATCAGTCTATTTTAAAACATTTTGTCTTCCATCTTAGATCTGCCATTTTGTATTTGGCAAATTTGATCTTTGATTCGTAATCAGCGACCCATAAAACCCCTATATACCAAATTTGGTGCAAATCAGTCGAATTAAAATATTTTTCCTACCTCGGGCGTTGCCACACAAGTGCGATCCATCCAGGGCTACCTTACGGTCCCTCGGGCCGCAAAATCGCCCTGGAGGCGATCGCACTTTTGTGACGAAAACTACTATTTCTTACCATGGGCACAAAGTGCGGCAGAGCCTTTGTGCCCTCAGGCCTCACTTTGGGCCCTTGAAATCATTTTGTGCCCACGGGCAGAATAGTACATCACGCCACTAGGGCAGAAAGTAAAAAATTTAGCGCCCGAGGGGCGCGCTTATTTTACTTTTATGACCGAGCCCGCGAAAATACTTTGCGCCCTAGGGCAGAAAAAATTTATGGCCCGGAGGGCCGAAAAAATTTTTCTGCCCGTGGGCGCAAAGTAGTTTCAAGGGCCTAAAGTGCGGCCTGAGGGCGAAAAGGCTCTGCTGCACTTTAGGCCCATGGTAAGAAAAAGTTATTTCGGCCCTCCGGGCCCAAAGTACTTTTCTGCCCTAGGGCACAAAATGATTTCGCGGGCCCAAAGTGTGCCCATGGGCACAAAATTGCACTTTGTGCCCTGGGTAAGAGAAACGTCCTTCCTACCTTGGGCACGAACATATAAAAACCATGCCCTTCGGGCGTCATCTTCTTACTTTGTGCCTATGGTAGGAAATCTACTATTGCGCACCATATTAGACGTCTAATTGCTATATTGGATCCGCCATGTTAGACTTTGACAACCTACCATACAAATTTAGAGGCGTCTAACAGCTACAATGTAGGTAAAAAAACGACTTAGCCTGTTCCAAATTTGTATTCACACAACATTTTTTTTATAGACACTCGATTTTTCTCCAGCTTCCGACCGCCATATTGAATCAGTTATCTGGATTTTGGGTATGGGGCCACATGACATCATAAGTTCATAAAAAAACGAAAATTTAAAGCCCAAAACCATTTTTGTAGGTGGTCCCAAATTTTAGCCGTATCACTGATCCGGTTGACGTGTTGTGACCCATGTATGTATCCTGTAATCTTTTTTATTTCTCTGTCTGAATATGCAACGGAAGAATTTTTTCTTCAATATATACATGCGTACACACTTAGTTATCCGAAATAAACACATACAAATTTGCTCAGTAATCAAACAAATATAGCCAATACATAGAATAAGCAACAGTTTGAGCATATAATTATTACTTATCCAACAGTAATAAATGCCACCAACAGGTATTAAACAAGATTTACGTATGCGTGATTCTGCCGTAACTCGCTCAGATCGACTAAAAAATTTTCTACAAAACAGATTCACAAAAAAAATTTTTTTCAGATAATTATTACTTTAGACTAAATCCTTCTTAAAACAAGTACCACGGACGATTTTACTACATAGTTATTTTTTCTAACGATACACAACACTTTTCGTCAGTCAAAATTTTCAAATTGTCGAAGGAAAGTAATCCATCTGATGCAATCAGATACAATAGCGAGATGCAGTTTGCGTACCTATTTACGTGTACCTACACTGAAAAAATTTTTTCGTGGTTGGACCTCCGACGATCCGTGACATATGCCGAATAAGTATAGCAGCTACCGACTTAAGCTCCGGCGTAGCAGTAAACACCACGTTTAGATCAATTTCTTCTCGTGCAACCTTTTTCGGGCAAATTTCGGGATAAAATGTAAGCACTGATTACTTACACTTACTAGTTAGGGATAAATTTAACTACAGTACAAATATAATCCGTATTAACCGTAATTCATAACCCGTATGCGCAAGTTAGGTAAGAAACTTTTATTTTTCAATGGTAAGAGCTTTTATGGGTAAACTGAGTTCGGGACAGTCTTTGGAACTGACATGTCGACCCTATTTCCGCAAATTTTTTGGTAAAGGAGGCAATAAATCGATTCTAGACCATTTGTCGAAGAAAGCTAACATTTTTTAACATATAAAAGCACTTTTATGGTATCCAAATTCATTTGTGTACGAGTAAACGAGCCCCGGGCACGATCTGAGAAAGTTACGGGTAAATCACCCATACGTATATGTATATACTATACACAGAATCATTTTTTCATCAAAATTAGTTAAGCACCCGTTTTGATTATTTTGAAACATTTTAAAATAAATTATAACTGTCAGTTTATAAGACGATAACCTTTTAAAATTTTCACTTAATATTGACAAAGTAGAAATATTTATTTTTTTATTGACTTTCTGTACAGATTATCACATCTTTTTATTTTATTATTTCTTATATTATATCTCCTTGATATGAATTTCCCCTAAAATTATTACCAAGAGTAGTCAAAAAGTGTACCTAACACAAAATTGATACCACAGAGATTGACATCAATCACCTTTATATATTAACATACGAACATGTCACTTTTTACACTGACATACAATTGCATTTATAACGTCTAACATCCTATTTATATTATTTCACATTCTAGCTTCGCTATACGGTTCCTAATATATCGATATTTTGAAAATATCTTATATATTTACATAAATTCTCTCATTGTTTTTTTTTATATCCCTTCTACTGCATGTTCACATAGCAAAATCTGCTCTATACTTTTTTTTTTTAATTGCAAAGCCAACAGTGTATTTCGTTGAACCCTTTTTACTTTACCCCTCTTAAACATCCATATCTAAGCATACACCATTGCTATTTCAAATTACTTGCTGAGCTTTTTTTCTAATATTTTTCTCTCGCTGTTTGTTTTAAATATATTATAAGATTTACAGTAGTTAGAGTTGTCAATCATCTTCCATGTTTTCTATATTTCAAGATTAACGAAAGTCTTTACACCCCTTGTAAAATTCTCTTTAATTTTCTTGAGTTAATTTTTCACAGTCACTATGAGAGTTGTATGAGCAACCACATTTTATCACTGAATCCATGAGAAATATTCCTTAACTCATAAAAATTTCAACTATTGGACAAGATTACAGAGTGTAAATTTAGAGATGTTAAAATAAATATATATAAAAGTTAAATATTTTGTATTCAACTGATGACATTGGTTTTTTTGCTCAAACCCCAAACCACGTTGACCACCCTTTGTATCCTACCTGTTTTTTTATCTCCGTGCCACGAGAAGTTACATTTTGTTAAAGACCACACTCACAGATCTTTTTACACGTTCGCAACTTCCAATATGTCCCCTACAAATTCAAACGAATATTTTCCCTTCTCTATTCCTAAGAATTAAGATTTTCATTTATTTTCATGTTACTTCCTGCTTATTCATTGTAATGAATTTATCTAAGTCTTGTTGCATTTGTTTTGTTTCATTAGCATGCTTGAAGCATACAACATCGTCATAAGAAAATTTCTGACATTTAATTTTTAGTTTTACTACTGCAAGATCTCCTGTAATATTTTTAATCAAATTACCGTCTAGATCGTCTATAAATAAGCTAAAAACTACTCGGGTTGACTTGCCCTCTTGCCTTACCCCTTGTACTGGTTTAAATAACTTTTTTACCCCTTAGCCCGTAATTACCTAATATTTGTGCATTATTAAATTCTCCTTAACATTTTTTACCTAGTCTCATTCTTTCTAATTTCATACAGAAAATTTCTGTATCAATCGTATCAAACGCTGTTTCGAAGTCTACAAAAGCAGTGAATAATTTACAGCCCCCTTCTTTTAGTTTATTTCCATTTAAACTATTTTCTACACAAACATGACCTCTGTTTTTCTTTTTGATCTGAAGCTGGCCTGACTCCCCTTTAATACTTCACACTCCTCTCCCTATTTGTAGTCTTTTGATGATTTTAATTGCTAATATCTTGTATTCCAAATTAAATAACGCAACTCTACTATAGCTCTCCGTCTTTACCTCCAATATTAAATCAGGACCTAACCTTCCCTTTCTCTTACATACATTATTTTCCTATCACAGTATCCCCTTGTACACCCATTCTATATTATTAATCCTGATTATTCGCAAAATATAAACAGTTTTTTGCTTTCACAGTCTAGAACATTATCCTCCAACCCTTATTGGCTACAACCATTAGTGTCTGTTAATATTTGCGCCTTTCCTAACCTACGATCTAAATCACTAGCTATTATAATTCTGTCTCCACCCTCCACTCCTAGTTCCATTTACCTTTTTAATTTTCCTACCGTTTTATCATAGATATTCATGGAAACAAGTGTGGAAAAGACGATCATCCACATGAGTAGTGATTTGCGCGCTCACGTGGCCGTAGATGGTGGGAACGAGTGCCAGTTCATCACACGAGTTCTGAAACTGTCCTGCACGAGTTGCGTAAAAGATTTTTTATAATGGGTGTGCAAAAAATTGATTAATGTGTCAAGTTATTCTAATACCTAATTAAATATTTTATTAATTTATAATCAGTACTTACACTCTACGTTAGACACTTATTGATATGCGTACAGATGGATACTTTCTGAATGATCACGCAATTTCATAATTAATTAACACTACTACTAGCTTTTTATGTATAAATACAAAATAATAATTCATGGCAAAAGTTATTCGAGGTCCAGGGACGGCAGCCTTGTGGGAAAGTAAGGGGCAAAGCTCTCGCTGAGGAGGTACGGGGGAGCGAGGCCCCCTTGCTGAAAAACTTCGAAGAAACTTGATCAGTAAAAGTCATGATCCAATTCCTAAAATCAGAATAATTACACGAGAATATAAAACCAAAATAAGATTTTGTATTACTAAACTCCTACTAATACTCCTACAAAACATTATTCTGGGACTAACTTTAAAACCCAAAAAAGTAAGAAGTTACTTGACAAAATATGCAGAAAATGCAGAATCGCTTTTAAAACATAGATAACTATTCCCTGTATAATATAAGACCTCGCTTGAGATACTATGCCATTAAAAGAAGATTTCTCTATTTTTAAATCACTATACTAACATTGTTTCGAACTTTACATTTTGTCGAAAATTTTTTGTCATCTTGGTATGTAGAACATTTTTTGCCGTGTGACAAGACTTTTCCTCTATAGAATTCCTGCACACTTTTGCGGCAAACTTTTTCCACACCTGTTTTCCGTACAGTGTGTGGAAAATCATGGTTTCCACACTCAAAACAGTGCGGGTAATACCACTACAAAAATAAAGTCTTTCGTTACTGTACACGGTAAATATCCTTATGTTGTTATCTATATGTATATTTTTACCCTTGTGTCTATTTCTAATACTTATACCATATTTATATTCATTAATATGTAGTTCTTGGAATTTTTTGCTAACTTCTATTAAAAAACCTTTTTTTTCCCTCCCCTTTTTAATCTTTCTGATTGCGGCTTTTCTAGTCTATACATAATTATTACCTAATTTATTTAGACACTCTGAGAATAATAAAACTTGCAACACTGTAGAATACAATTTTACTCGCATTGCCTCCCAACTCACCTATACCTTTATCTTATGCATGCATTTATTGCTGATAAAGGCCTTCTTGTCTTCGTCTACTCTTCTATTAGTGCGATGTTGCAGCTGGCTTCTGCATTCATGCCAATTATACCATACTTCTTTTACTTTGTTTTTCATGTATCCCAGCTTTACTGACAGTCTATTGCTCGTTTTTCCTCTTAGACACTTTTTCGCCCATCCATTACTGCTTTCTCTGTTTCTGCCAAATCATTCCCGTCATTTGCACCAATTTTCAAGCTTATATTACATTAATTTCTATTGATTCTAGTTTAAGCTAAACCTCTTTTCCCAGTACTTGCACATATTTAACAAAAATGGGTACTCTCGTGTTACTCCGAGCTACTTTATGAATTTATGCTTTTCTTTACCGTTTTTCTTACTCTATTTAATAATAATCTCTTTTTCCTGTCACTCTCAACCTTCTTGTCATATCCCTATTTCTTTTTGGACATATTATCTGATATGTTAATCATGCACTCTCTTTGTACGTAGATGACTGTCTTTGACTTCCATAAGCGTATTTACATCGCTAACTTCATTGACTCTCTGCTCTTCTTTACTGTCACTGTCGTGTAAATGCACCGTATTTTGTTAGCAACTTTAGGTTTTAAAAAGTGTAAAGAGATAGGAGTACAAGCACTAGAAATTTTTTTCTACAGAAAACAATGTAATCTAAATAATCTAATCAGAAAAGTGAGTTAATCGAAAAGTAAGGGTTTCAATAGACTTTCAAGGCTTTTCTAACAGTGGATAAGTTAACAATAAAATCCTAATCAGGTTCTAGTAGTCCTTTTAAATACTGAGATCGACTACATTTATCTTATTACGATAAATTTTTTGAATAATTTATAAACTACTAGGTCTACTATTATATACAGCTGTATATGTGGGCGGTCAGTGGGGGGTCGGTCTGGGAACAAAAAAATTGGTTTGGAGTGGCAACACACAGTAGAAGATTCATACTTTAAAGTGTCAGAAACCTAATCTCTTGAGAGGAAAAAGAGATAATCTGAAAATTCTTGGTGGAGCCTAAGGTAGTTCATACTACTCAGTAGCTCTCAACCTGTTTGGTATTGAAAATAGTCATCGATTTTTTGAATAATTATTGTAACTTGATAGTCAGTTTACACCTAATTAAGAGAAACAACTGAAACATATCAAAGCTGACGAAAAAATATAGGTAATTTTGACAAAATGCAAAAAGTTGAGTACAACTTTATCACTATTCACATATACTACGAGCACAACCGTTTTTTTTTAAATTGAGATATCTTTAAAACGGCACGTAACATATATCAAATTTTTGGTGGATTAATTATAGTTACATTTTTCGTATTATACTCGTTTAATAAAACAATTGTAAAAAAAAATTTTAGTTATCAACGTAAATAGGTATTTCCAAATTACTTTCTCAAAAGATGCCGTATCAAAACACCTGACTTGAAAATTAAATATCTCGAAAACTGTATGCCAAATTATTATTAAATTTCGATCACTTATGTATGACATTGTTAACAACATATATCTCAAGATTCAACGATTTCGTGAAAAAATCGTTTTTGACATAAACTACCTTCAAGCTAAGATAATAGCGAAGAAGAAAAAATTATAGATGACTTGAGAACGTCTAATTCTAACCTCCAAATTAATCAAATAACCTCAAAAAAACAATTTTTTTTTAAAATAAAAAAAAAGGTTTATTATTGTTAAAATTTTTTTTTTTCGAAGATATAATACTATTATGACTATATATCAAGTTTACTGTTCTTTTACGTAACCTAAAAGCCTGATATTATGAATTTTTAGTCTTGCAAACCTAGTATCTCTAAAAAGAAAAGAGGTAATCAAAAATTGGTGATGGAGCTTCAAGCTGGGATGATAGCGAACAAAAAAAACTATAACGAACTTCAAAATATGAAATCCTAACTTCCAAACTAATGGAATAACTTCCAGAAAAAAAATTTCGAACCAAATTTTTAAAAAAAAGGTTCAATTACGGTTAAAATGATTGTTTTTGGAAGATACAATACTATCATGAAATATGAAGTTAAATTATCTTTAACAGAATTCAAGATTTTATCTACACTAGTCCACGTATAATACAATAAACAAGGGTAATTATTCAACTTTTCGCAGACACTGTACCACACTCAACGCCATTCTATCATTGTCTATCAGGCAAGAATTCTTTTTCCCACGTTCTATCAACGCGATATGGACGTGGGATCAGTAAAGAATGCACGTGAAATCGACATAGAATCAACGTAGACTTATGCAGCAGAGAAGCATCTAGGACCATTTCACACGGAATCCATGTGGAATCCACAGGTAATAAACATGAAATCCACATAGTACATACCTACAATTGAGGTAAAATGAGACAGAATCCAAGTTGACTTGAATTGGGCTAGATAGCTTCGGATCAATTTTTTTAACATTAAAACGCATTAGGTTCAGAGCGTGTAAAAATAAATAAAAACGGTAGTTGGTTATTGGGTTGTACAAAATGTGATTAATGTATTAAATTAGCAGAAGCATTTTCGTTAAAGAATATTCTGTTATTTATTTATCATAAGAAAACATATTGATCTGATAGTACAGAGTTACTAATTATTCATTGCTTCGCTTGGAATGAAATGTTTTATACAAAAAGAAATGAAAAAAATCGATTAAAAATAAATGAAAAAGAAATATTACTAGATATCACGTCATCCAAGCACATTCAAAAATTAAAAAAAAATTTACTTAGTAAGGAAAAATCTTGTGAAAAAAGGGAAGAAATAAGCATTTGTAATAAAACTTTTTTTCAATTCCGATAAATGAGTCCAGGTCAGGAAAAAATAGCAGCAATAAATTAACTGAAGCTATTAGGAAGTAAAAATTCCTAGTCATTAGTGTGCCTTTTTAATGAGTAATCAATCTTGTAAACTATTATTAAATTTTTTTTTTAAATAATGAGCACCAATATTGTTAAGGAAAAAAAATTTAAATTATCGTAAAAATAAATTTATTCCCATAAAAATCGAAATGTAAATAAAATTAAATCATGTCATATCAGTTCGAGTAATATAAATTGTACTTTTTCTAAATTCTGATTGAAATAAGTACTGAAATAAATAATAAGCATATGCCTAGCCTAAAAATTCTCCAATGATTATGCACATTTTCAGTTAATATCACATTTATTTAAACATATTGTTAACAGCAATCATTAAAGCATCTTAAAGATTGGCAAATGATTATTTTAATTTAACCATTTTTTTATAGATAATCAAAAATGATGTTTAAACAATTTTTTATAGTAAAAAAATAAATGTCAATATGTTCATCGAGTTCTAATTATTTGTTATAAGTTATTACTATTTTCTAAAGGCTAGAATTAAACGTTTAAAAAGTCTCTCAATTTTGATCATTGTTCATATTTTTAGCTATGAGCTTTAACTTACATATACTAATTATGTTACTTTGTTTTTTATATGTCAAGTTTGTTACATTCGCACGGAATTTCAAAATATAGGATTATGTTGAAGGGTGTCAAAATACTTATTTCGCAAGAGTAGTGAAACATATTAAAAAAAAAAAGTTTTGAAGGTAAATAAGTCTGCTCTATTAATTTTTTGCAGAAATCTATCATATATGTAGGTTATATCCACAAATTTAAGCTTATTATTTAGTCCATGGACAATCTCTATACTGTTACTTGATTTTCTATAAATTTAACCTGATTCGCTTCAAGTAACGATATAAATTTTTGTTTTTTCTTTCTCTTAAGACTAAAGGTTTTTAACGCTAGAGATTAAAAATTTCAGGCTTCGAGGTTATCTAAAGGAAAATTAAACTAGATATTTTGGCATAAGACTATTGTGTCTTCGAGGAATAATCATTTCAACGGTGGTTCAGCCATTTTTTTCTTATCTTGTTCGAAAAAGTCTTTTCTTTCGAAGGTTAATCAAATAATTTGGATGCAAGGATTTCACCTTGTAAAGTTATCTATAATTTTTCTTGTTCGCTATCATCTCAGCATTAAGCTTCATCCACTTTTTTTTTATTACCTCTTTTCCTTCTCAAGATATTAGGTTTAAAAGACTAAAAATTCAAGATTTTAGGCTTTTAGGTTATGTTTATGAAAATTAAACTTGATATTTTGTTATAACAGTATTAAATTTTCGAGAAATAATCATTTTAACGGTAATTCATTTTTTTTTTCAAATTTTTTTTGAAATTTTCTTTTCCAATGTTATTCCATTAGCTCAGCGGTTAGGATTATACATTTTAAAGTTCTCTATAACTTTTTTTTGTCCGCTATCATCTTAGCTTTAAGCTGTATCAACAATTTTTCGATTATCTCTTTTCCATCTTGAGATATTAGGTTCCTGACACATTAAACCAGAAATCTCCCGACAGGCGAAATTGTGAGAAAGGGGGGCCGGCAGTGATGGAGGGCCGGGGGCGTGGGTCGGGAGTTAGGGGTAGTAGAAGGATTTAATAAAAGAATCATTGGGTTACTTTAGTACAGCAAACAACAGAACTTCTCCTTATTTTGTGAGGGGGCAGGTAAGGGGCTTTATGGGTACATTAAGAAGTGGGGGGTCAGAAAGGTCGAGGTTAAGAAGCTGTGGATAGGCAGTGGGGAAGAGGGGTCATGTAGAATGTCCTACACAAACAACTACATTATACAGCTATATATATACATACTAGTGGGGCCCCGCCCCCTGTGCGCTTCTCGCACCAACCCCCATCCTAAATTTGTTTCGATGATTCGATGTTTTAAACTGCTATGTAGGAGCAAACATATTTTTTTAAATCCTACAATGTTCTTTAAAAAAAAAAATTTTACCATACACATAAAAAATTGATGACAATCAATCTGCTCAAAATTATGATGACTATTATCAGATGATTAGTATAGATGGCGGACATTTGTAATAATCAAAAGTTGTCTCAATTAGGGCATATTCAATTCTTACCTAAACATAGCGAAGAGTTCCGTTAAAACTCTCGCACCGCAGTAGTACCGCCTAAGTAGTGCGGAAATCTATTGGTAATAAATAACTAATTATCAATGATGTGGGTTGTCGGATACGAGTATTATATACTTCATTCTTACCATCCGAGTAAAAGTTTTTTTCAAATGAACTGAACGTTTATCAAAGAATACAAAAGAAATTGTTAAAGTTATCCTCAACATAAGGGTCAAGGAGTATTTTCTTGGAAAAATTATTTTCTGTATTGTGATACTAAAAGACTTTTTTTACTTGTTTGTCGACTAAAAATTTGTAGAAAATAAGTATTAAGGATTGACGGTAAGAAAATTTCAATACTATGCGATGGAAATTGTCTATTTAGAACTTTGTTTTTTATATAGTCATAAAAACTTTCATAGAAAAAAAACGTTCACAAGTTGTCTTGACAGTAATATAGTTTTCAGTAAAAACAATTTTATTTGTCAATCTTTAAACTAACCCCCCACGTCTCTCGTGATGCCTACGGGGCGGTCACAGGGCAGCCCTGGGCGGCGCAGCGTGGGGCGTGGTGGGACGTGGCAGGGCAGCAAATAATTTGTTTTTTTGTTTTTTTAGAATCACGGAAAAGAAAGCAGAATTGTACGTTAGTTTGAGGGGGAGCTGGTGGGGTAGCATGGGGCGGTGCAGTTAGGGCGGGGTGGCTACTATGCATGGAATAAAAACCATTATTTAATAGACGAAGATATCTATACCTGTGAGGCTACGCCCTATAGTAAGATAAAAGTGTTTTTCCGTCCCGAAATCAACTATCTTGCGAACAAAAATAGATAGCTCGAAGATTCTTTTTAAAGCGGTCTGCCAGGTAATTTGATAGGGAATATGGAAAAATGATCAATACTTATATATAATTTTTTTCTTGCCCCAAAATATAGCTCTTAATTGAAATTGTTTGGCGAAAAATCGGTAAATTGGAATACAAAAACATGAATAATCGCAGTATATTGAAAACACTACTTTAACTAAACACGTATTGACTTAGTCAAGTCGTATAACTCGAATGTTTGGGTTTGTTAAGCGTATGATGAATAATTTTTCGGGTCCTATTGAACATAGTATATCGTATGTAGCGCAAAAGTATTAATATAATAACGTTCCTGTGACTAACTGACATTATTAAAGTCTTTTTTTACAGATTTACAGTTTTTTCGCAAGACAAACCACTTTGTACCAATTTTGTTAAGTTAGAAAACAGTTCATTATGATTATTAATAAGTTTTTAATATGCCTCATCAAGTAACGTGAACCCTCAAAAAAGAATTTGTAAGCTACATATTTGCGTTTAAAAGATGTTTAATTTTGGGTAGAAAAAGAACACTTTTAGCCCACTAGGGGCTGGCTGCAGGTTTCACGTGCCAAACGCCATATTTAAATATTTTTATTCTTATGTCTGAATATGTAATTCAAAAATTTATTTTTCCTACTTCGGGCACTTTTGCAACCCTGGTACACCCTCGGTAGGAGAAACAGCGTTTGCCACTCATGTGCATCCGACCAGGGGAGTCTTAACGGACCCTTGGGCGTTGCTTCGCAAGCACCCTCGGGCCCAGGGACCGCCCTGGAGAGATGCACATTTGTGACCATAACTACTATTTAATACGTATAGGGGTACATACGTAGTAGTTTAGGCACCAGGTGGGGTTCCCCGGCCTTTTTAACAAGATCAGACCCGCCAGAGTTTTTTAAATGTATTTTTACTTGCTGAACACGAGTATCGATGGTAGGTTGCCATCCGGATGGATGATTTTTGTTGTTAGGAAATTTTATAAACAAATAATTAGTTGATTTTTCTGCAAAAAAAATTCTTTTTATTCTTTAGCTTATTTTAAATCATAAAGCTTATATGCAGCATATCCTCAAGCCCAATACTATTCTCGCAAAACATTCGACAACTTTAAAAAAATGCGCTCTTACTATTTTTGCAACCCTTGCCATATGAAGCCAGAAAAATATTTTCTAACTTTTAACCTAACAAATTGTTAGCCTAACATATTTTTCAAAAAATACGTAAAGATCAATCGATTTTATTTGATTTTTTTATCCAGCGAGCCTAACGGTCTGGGCCTTTTAGTGTGACCGTGCGGTCTCGGCGCAATGCAATATATTCTGGCATTAAATGTTTGTCATGGACAGCCATACAGTGTTTTTTTTATGTAATCTTGCCTGCTAAACATGATTATCGATGGTAGATTGTGATATGAAAGGTGATCAATATCTTGTTATCAGCAATTTTAATAAACAAATTGCAAAAATGTGAATTTTCCTAACGAGAAAAAATATTTTTCGCGTCTTGAGCTTATGTCAAACCGAAGGTTTTGTATAATTATTCTCTGTTAAACCTATACTTTTTCTGCGAAAAAAATATGAACCGTAAAAATTTACTTATAAAAAGCAAAATATGATAGGACTACCCCAAATTATAACAGTATAATGATACGTAGTTTATTAAGGTACGATACATTTCTATGTTTGAAATTTATTGTATATTCCACTGCATCTTGAACATTAATCATAACCTACGAAGTTACTACAATCTTTTTTATTTCTTTTTTAACTGTCGTAGCTATTTGCACATGTGTTTTTCTTTTTACAATTACAAAAAAAGCAGCACGGCACTTGTTCTGCAACACATAAGCCGATTTTTATGCTGCATACTTTACAAGAACAAGGTGGTAATAATTTTTCGTTAGGTGGAATCAAAGTTTGAATTTTTCGTGGCATCAGGAGATAGTCACACTCTATGTAACCAAACTCTTTTGGATCTGATCCTCTGTATCAGCCATCAAACATTTTGTTTGATAATCGAATAATTACAGTAATATTTTAATAATTTATTCATCCTGATTGGATACTTAAAAGTAGATGATCATGAGAAAAAAAATTAAAAATAGTTTTTTGTTGATCAGAAAAGTGACTGTAACGTAGAAGGAATCGCTAAATCATTGGGATTAAGGTTAGAAAAATAAATTATTAGTTTGTACTTAAGTTTTCTTTTGGTATTTACTTAAATTTGTGTTTTTTCGTTGGCTGTTTTCACTACGTATTAGGCTAATAATAATTATTTGATAATGCTTATACATCAATAATTAATACATCAGCCTTATAAGTCTGAATAATGCAGCGAGCGATACGTTTCACTATAAAGTAAATATTCAGAAACAATTCAAATACAATTAGAATGTTTTTTCTTAATTTCACCCCATACAGTTTCTTCTACATTACAAGTAAAAGGCTATGCCCGTAGATAAATAAGTACATCGAAGGGTGGGATATTTATTTTGATACGTTGAGGATGGTTTGAAAAAATAACCCTGAATACTGTGATCGTTAAAAAATATCTTCAAAATTTTCATGGAAACAAATAAGCTTTACCTTCTGATGTTTTAAAGGTATAACCATAATAAATTGTTTTCGAACGATCTTTGTAAGACAAAAAGTTTGGTGAAAAAAGGGAATAATATTAACGACGTTAGGTTGTCTTATATTTTTCTACTCAAAGTTGGAAGGCATACAGCTGCTAAGATCATCGAACTAAAACAACAAACAAATTAGATTAATCAACGATAAGACAATATTAAATCCCTGAAGGACTGGAGAATTAAAGACTTTTAGTTAAAAAAGTATAATAAAAGCCCCACGTTGCAGCTGTTGAATAACGATTTTTTTGCGGAAAAGTATGGGTTTAGTACATATAAATTATACGAAATTTTTTGTTTAAACTAAGCTCGAGAAGCAGAAAAAAATTGTTTTTGGGAAAAAATTACATTTTTGCAATTTGTTTATGACATTTCTTAAAAATAAACCATTGATCACCATTGATATCACGACCCACCATCGTCGATCATGTTTAGCGGGCAAAAAATAATTTGGTATGGCTGTCCAGATGACAAACATTTAATGTCACAATATATTGTATTGAGCCGAGTCTGTACTGTCACATTGAAAGGCACTGAAATTCAAACTCGCTGGATAAAAATAATCGTATAAAATCAATTAGTCTTTACATGTTCTTTATACACTATGTTGGGTTCACAATTTAAGAGGTTTAGAGTTGAAAATATGTTTCTAGCTTCATATGGCAAGGGATCAAAAATCGCAAGAAACGCATTTTTTAAGGTTGTCGAATTTTTCACAGGATAAATTTTAGGTCCAGGAATTTGCTGCGTATTAACTTTTTGGTTTAAAATAAGCAGAATAGTTAAAAAAAATTTTATTTGCAAGTGAAGAAATATTTATTTATTTATAGAATTCTTAATAACAAATAATAGTCCATCTGCATCGTGACCCACCATCGATAATCGTGTTCAGCAAGCAAAAATACATTAAAAAACTTTAACCGTTCTAATTGAAAAGGCCACGGAATCCTACCTAGGGCCTAAACTATAGTCAACCAAAATGAATGCACCGAAATTCTCAATCTATAAAATTACATAATATTCTTAAGATTGAATACTGATTATAGCCATTTATTAGTAATAAATAAGTAACAGTTATTTGCTACATCTGGTACTAATTTGATGTTTTGACCATATTTGTTGCAGTTCCAAATAAATTTCTGTGTATATTATGCATATTTATATGATATTGATAAAATCCCATTTATTACAGAAACAATCAAAAACGTTAATTTGTGTTTCTATTTGATTTAAATTCCAAGTATGAATACAAGTTCATAAAACGCCGACATTCAGAAAATCTTACTTAATATTAGCAAAAAATCAATATTTATATACTTCTTTCTGTATTTATTATACAGATTCTTACATCCGTCTAAGGTTCCCTTTCTTGTGTCATAACTACTTCGAATTTATTTTACCCTAAATTAGTTCTAATTGTATTTGCAATGGACTATAATACGTAATTCATACAACATAGTTGATCATCACTCACCATTACATCAACATAGGTACATGTTAGAATTTTTTTCTACATTGACGTCATATTTAAATTTATAACGCATAACGTATCACTTAATTTTTATCAAAATACCTTGTATATTTATATAAATATTACATAATATTTCTCTTGCATATCTTTTCATTACCTTAGATTTCCATATTTCTGACAAATCCTATTATATCTGTTGGAATATAAGTAAATTTATATTGGTTATATAAGTAGTGACACCTTTTTTTAACGTAGATGCGAGGAGAGCAAGATGATATGTATTTGTGTAGTGAAAATATACAGTAAGAGACAGGCTGAACATGGCCGTCGCCGCATACTCACGCTCTCGTCGGGTCTATCGGTACAAAGAGAGAGAGGGAGAGAGTTTTTTAATCATCAATAATCTTTGTTTCTATTCTTTATTAAATCCTTCTAATTGCTATTACGTATACTTTCGTTAATCACTACCTCTTAGTTTATATATTTAACATGGTAGCAGTGTCATAGTTCTTATTTTTTTTTATTTTTCAAGTGCCTCCTCGGAGGTACGTGACAATTAAGGAAACGCATGAGAGTAGCAAATCTGTGTAAATGATGACACGTTGCCAGTGATAGTGGAAAATTTACCAGGAAAAGTTTGAGAAGATTATTCAAAAGAGTGATGACTGATATATTTATTATTGAAAAGTTTGTCTTGGGAAAAAAAAGTAAAATCTAGAAGCCAAGAAAAGGCCAAGATGGTGGACGAAGTGAAAATTCCTGTGTTTGACGGTAAAGACTTCGAGTGCTAGAAAAGAAGAATCAAGATGATTCTAAAATTAAAAATTCCACATAGTAGCAACTAAAGCCATGGTAACGACGGATAAGGAAGAAGAGTGTATCGAAGAGGATTTGAAGGCAATTAATGTAATATATAGTGGGATTTTGAATGATTAGTTACAGTTCGTGAAGGACAAAGAAGTGACGTAAGAGATGATTAAAAATTTTTACGAGATATACGTGAAGGATTTTACTGCACTGCAAATTTGTGTACGAAATGAGTTGGAGAAATTGAAATTGAAGGACTTTTAAAATTCAAGTGCGTTTTCCATTGAATTTTTAATATTGATCAATGATTTGAAAAGTGTAGGTGCAGGTGTGAGTGAAAAAGAAAAATTTCGTTCTATGCATAAAATGCTCCCAAGTTCAATGAGTTATATTGGTGGCTTAATTGATGTGCTAAAAGAATCTGATAAAAAAGTGAAGTATGTAAAAACCAAAATAAAAATATTTGAAATGAATGAAAAAAACAGTGGAAACAAAAACAGTTAGAGTGCATTCAATACAGAGAGAAACAAGGACAAAGCATGTTTTAAGTGCGGTGGACTTAGACATTTCAAGGCACAATGCCTGAGCACGGATACAACTGGAAATTTATGGAAACAGAGAGGAGGCGCGCAACAGCAAGGAGGCAAACAACAACAACAACAACAACAACAACAACTACAGCAGTGGCAGCATCGAGGTGGCGGAAGCGGCGGCCGAGGCAGCGGTCCTGGAGCTGGTAGAGATTCCAGCCAACATCGTCTAGGGGCATTTGGCAGCGGAATCAACAGGTGTATCAATACGAAGATGCGAGTAGTTTAAATGCGGTATTTAAGGTTAGTTTTGGTGTAAAGAAGTCACCTGTCGAAGTAAATAGTTGCGTTAGTACAGTTAAATGGTTACTCGATAGCTGTTGCTCGGATCATGTTATAAATGATGATAAGTATTTTTATGAATCTGTTGAATCAAAAGAACCTATTAGTATCAAAGTAGGAGACGGTCATTGATCAAAGGCAACTTGAGTTTGGAATATTAAACAAATAATTCATTGTTCATGGAAAAAGTCAAGAGAATACAATAAAAAATGTTTTTTTCGTGAAAGAGATGGATAGGAATTTAATTAGTTACGGTAAAGTAACCAAAGTGAATACAATTGTTTCAGTAGGTAAAATGTCAAAGATTTAGCATCCTAATGAAAATAGAGTTGTGTTAGCTATTTAAGATAATGATTTTCATTACATGATAAGCAAGATTATAAAAAGAGAATCGAATTCAATGATAAAATATCAGTCTACGGAAATAGAGAAATTACATAGAACAATAGGGTCATTTAAATTTTAATCATTTGAAATCAATGTGTGATAGATAAATGCTTGATGGTTTACCTAAAGAATCAGAATCAGATTTCTTGAAATGTGAAATTTGTTTGGGAAATAAGCTGCATAATTTACTATTTAAAAATGAATGATCAAGGGCCAAATATCATTTAGAAAGTGTATATACTAATTTAAATAGACCCCATGATATTACTGGATTGCTCGGTGAAAATATTTTTTGAGTTTTATCGATGATTGTAGTAAAGTAGCTAAAGTTTATTGCAATAAATCAAATGATGAAGTAGATAATTTGTTTGTTGATTATGTAAATTTGATTGAAGGTAAGACAGGAAAAAGGATAAAAAGATTACGATTCAATAATGGTAAGGAGTACAAAATTATGATAGAAGTGATTTTGCAAAAGAATAGGGTACATCTATTAAACCAAGTCCACCTCATGTGCATGAATTGAACGGAACGGCAGAAAAGTGTAATAGAGATATTATGGATATGTCCAGATGTTTATTAAAGAAGCAAAAGTTCACAATAAATTTTGGTCCGAAATAGTTTATACAGAAGTTTATTTAAAAATATGATTATTACTAATACTGTTTAACAAAATAAAACACCTTATAGAATCATGTTTGGAGAAAAGCCAAGTGTCAAAAATATGAAAATTTATGGAAGCAAAGTTTTTGTTTAGAATACCAGAAGAGAAATTCAAAATGTGACAAGAAGGTCAATCTACGAATTTTGTTAGGTTATGATTGTGTTGGGTACAGAGTGAGGATTAACAATAACATTGTAGTAGCTAGACACTTTTATATTATAGAAGATGTTACAGATTGTATTGGTTCAAGATCGGGGGATAAATTCGCAAAAATTAGTCTAAATGGAAACGAGGTTGAAAATGAAACTGAGAATAATAATATGGTTGCAATAAAAATAATAGTGATTTAAATAATAATGTCGATAATGAAAATTTAGATTAAAGGCGGCCAACAAGACAAAGAAAGAGATTTGCTAATTTAAATGATGAGAATTTTGTACACAGTACTATTGTATGTATTAACCATGCAAATGCTGAGGTACCTATTTCTTATAATGATGCTATTATAGTAAGAGGTACCAGAGCGTCTGAAAATCGGATGAGTCATGGTTGCACAAAACAATACAAAATTAGACTTAAAATTAAGCAAAAAATATGCAAATTAACATACTTAGATCTTGAATAAATCCTAGCCAATAAACCGCCTTTGTTATTGCAAAATAGTTACAAAATCGGTGATATTTAGGATTATTTGCAATTATCTCAAAAATTACGCATTTCAGAGAAAAATGTTTCGACTAAAAGTTGTTCAGAAGATGATTTTGCATCAGAATTAATAGTTAAAGAGTTTTAAATATTTTGTTAGTGTTTATAACGGCCGACAAAGTTGAATAAACGAAAAATTGCAAAATTATTATAAAAGCATCTCAAAGTTGTTGAAATTATATTAATATCGAGTATGTTGTAGTCTTTGGGATGTTAAACAAAGTCCCGCAAGTCTGATCGTACAATTCAAAATGGCGGCATATTTCAAATTGTTAAGGTGAAATATTGATGTTGCATAAAATGTGTCACTCTGATAATATTCATTTTTTTCTATAATGACTCTAAAGCACGACAATCAGCACATTTTTCTGTACATCTCAGTTTTACAACTGGTAAAAGCCTCTAATTCATTGGTTAATGTTATTTTCTTTCATACGATACTTATCATGTAACCGCCTTTCACCCGATGCATCAATACAATGACGTACAAGTTTAAAACTGAGACCTACCGAGAAATATGCTGATTTTTGCGCGTTAGAGTCACTATAGGGAAAAATGAATAGCATCAGCGTGCAGCTGAGATAAAAATACATGGAAATAGAGAAAACCCCATAGTCGTATGCAATTTTGTCGAGCTATATCATGCAGCTGATTTTTACGAAGAGACAGACGGCGCGGGCGTCTGACCGAGAGACAGAAAGCCGTATTTAAGCTACTGCGCATGCGAGCCGTGCTGGTGGCTCGCACGCTCGGTAGCCGAGGCGGACGCATTTTTTCGTACTGCTTATTTTTGCAGTTTACAGCAACAGAAAAAACGTAAACTCATCGGAAGAAAATTCTTGTTGTACAGTAAGTTAAGAAGAAACAGTAGGCCAAGCGCGAAGTCAAAATTTAAAATTTATTGCAGCCGTTGTACGCAATGGAAAAACAAAGTGTCTTCGCTCCTATTGGTCGTATTACGAAATTTTTTTTTTGTAAATTCCTTTAAAAATAAGCGCAATCGAATAAACTTTAGTCTAAATCTCTAAGTTTTAAATTGACGGAAATACGATCTATAGCAACGAATTGTTGTTAATTTACAGCGTTGTTTGTTTATTGAAAATTTTTATTTTTTGGCTAATTAAATGTATGAAAGATACCCACCGATTGCAAAAAATCAGATTTGGATATGATGGCTGTGACACATTTTATTGCAACATCAATATTTCACCTTAACAATTTTGCAATATGCCGCCATTTTTTAAATTCACGATTAGACTTGCGGGACTTTGTTTAACATTTCAAAGCGTACAACATAATCGATTTTCGTATTATTTTAACACCTTTGAGATGTTTTTTTAATAATTTTGCAATTTTCATTTTTCTTAAGTTTGTCGGCCGTTACAAACAATTATAAAATTTTTAAAAAGTATTAAACTAGTAATACTCATGTAAAATCATCTCCTAAATCATTTTTTTTCATAACATTTTTCTCTAAAATGTTTACTTTGCGAGATAATTACAAATAATCCTAAAAAACACCGTTTTCGCAACTATTTTGAAATAACAAAGGCGGTTCCAGGGCTCGGTCTTATTCAAAATTATATTATAATAATTTGCATATTTGCTGCTTAATTTTAATCCTCATTCCGTATTGTTGGCTGTGACCACAACTACTTCTCTGGTACCGCGACTATCAATAGTGATGAGTCAGAAAGTTGAAAAAAGGCTATGGATAGAGAAATGACCTGTTTGAATAAAAATAAAACTTGGACTTTTGTGAGTAAGGCAAATGATTAAAAAGCTTTCGATTTCAAATGGGCTCATACCAAAAAGGCTCATGATATTTTCAATGCTAGATTCGTTGTTAGAGGTTATCAGCAAAATGATTTGGTTAATGATATTTATTTACCAGTAGCAAGAATGCAAACTTTTAAAACTTCACTTTACTATTGTTGTCAAAATACTTTAATTATTGAGCCAAGGGATGTTGAAACGGCGTTTTTAAATGAATAAATGAAATCTGAGATTTATGTAAAACAACCATAAGGTTATTAGGATGGTACAGACAATGTATTAAAATTAGATAAAGCATCGTACGGATTAAGAGAAAGCCCAAGAGCTTGGTATGAAAGTTTTAATACTTACTTAAAAAGTTTAAATTCTAAGTGCAGCGAAAAGGATTGTTGCTTGTATACATCAAATAACAAAACTTATGATGTTTATTGAATTCTTTTTGTGGGTGACTTAATAATTTGCTGTAGAAATAGTGAACAATTGTATTTGTGAAAAAATTATTATTGAAAAGATTTAATATGAAGGATTAAGGAACTAGTTTTACCGACAGGTAGCTACGAAATTCGAAATATTGAGTCATATTTGGCTGATGTATCACAAGACGATATTCTCATCGATATCAAACTAAATAGTAATACGCTTCGCAGTGTCCTCACGTGCAGTAAAACCATTGATTTTAGACCGAAAGATTCTATAGGACGATTGTTGGGTTTCACTGAACGAGTGCTCGAGGAAAATTTTACTCACAGCTAGGACTTACCTGTAGCTATTCTCAAGGTAAACGCATTACGATTAGAGTGTAATATCACTACTGGAGCGTACATAAACGGATTAAAAGTTCACACGATTCACGAATTTTTCCCAGCAGTCCCACCAGGATATAAAATTATTGAGGTTCCATCACAAATAATTTATTTACCAGTTGTTAGACG